>JAOTRH010227716.1:0-41096 GCA_034768845.1 Heliamphora exappendiculata
TAAACATAATATGCTTATATTCCGATTTTATGAACCAAGTGAAACATTGAGGTGTTTCAGTTTTCCTTAGAGAGTCAGCTCTTTGAATCCTTGTTCGCCTTTAATTCAGTGTCCTGATTGCATCAGGTTTTCTTGATACTATCTGATATATATTGATATATCATATCAGTCTCGTATATATATCAGAAAATCAACACAAAGCAACCCCGAGACAGAGGAAGCACCGAACCACCATCAGCCACCACTGGCGTCGCCTTGTCACCGCCTTCAGGCGGCTCCTGCCGCCTCATTCGAGCTTTGTTTTCGATGAGTTTTATATCGATGGAAATCTCTCAAAATATGAAATTTTTCTAGCAAAAAATCTGCCAAAAAATTGCTCGAAAAATGGCTAAAAAAATGGCTCGAATCTCAAAAAATGTTGCTGTCCGCAACAGCACTGCGCAGCCAACTTCCCGGGGCTTTTTGACATCTTTCCGAACTCGGTTTTCGGCGTACTTTATATCAAAAGAAAGTTCTCGAAAAGCCCAAAAAACTGTCAAAAACACTGTCCAAAGCTTCTGCCGCCGCACCCAACGTTGCCGTCTTTAACCGCTAACTTTATGAAGCCGTTCCGACCTCATCCGAACTCTGTTTTTGACGTATTTTATATCGTTGGAAAGATCTTGAAAATTAGAATATTTTTGTGAAAAATCATGCTATGCATAGATGTCCGATATTATTTTCAGTATACCAACCATAAATACTAAAAATATTATTTTCAGTATACCAACCATAACATCAGAGCTTAGATTTAGTGAACCTTCAGGCCTTGGGTTATGGGAGACTACGAGTTCTATAGTGTAGAAACTTTGTTGAGTGTTTATATTATTAAATTATCACTTATAATTCTAAAACCATAACATCTATACCTTAAGTTTCTCTTCCTATTTGTTTCTCATCTTAGGATAGCATCCAATGTGGAGCCGGCTGGAGAACCAAGGGCAGTACCTGAATCGGAAGACTCGAATTTCGAGGAAGAACTCGTTGAAGAACAAGACCCGATAGACATATTTTCATTGGCATGGATGTTCTTGGATGAGTGGCCAGTTCATGAAGGAGAAGAGGCCGTGGAAGCAGGAGTAGATAGAGAACTAGATGAGGCAGGAAACGAGGCTGCTGTTGAGGCAGAGGATGAGAAGAAACTTGAGGATGATGACAACAAGAACAAAGAGCGAGCCATTTCTTTTTTTTATTTTATGATCCACTAGAGGCACTACCACCGGAGACAGACAACGATGAAGCAACAAACGTAACAATCTACTGGAGCAGAAAGGATGTGAAAATGGGTGTATGCAAGAGTGTTCCCATAAAGGATGTGAAAATGGAAAAAGTCAGAGTCTTTCTCAAGGTACATGGGTCCACTAAGAGTGTTGGAGAGATGTGACGAGACCATCTTTCATTTGAAGGCACCATCAGGATTCGAAGAGCTATTAGGGTACAAGATGGATGCAGACACAAACCAAGAGATAAGAGAGGAATCATCAACCCGCGTGACTAGGCAATCAACTTTAACAATTCAGAAACGTACCTGGAGTACCAGTAGCCATAATCAACAGGGCTCGTATGGGATCAGAGGACTTTTGACACGTAAAAGTGCAGTGGTGCTGCTACGGTATCTATGAGGCGACGTGGGAGCATGACTCAGTTATTTGCTACTTCTATCTGTGTCTATTCGTCTAGGCCTTAGCACGTTAGATGTTGTATCTTTTCCTTCGTTAGATGTTGTATGTGTGTTTTGTGAACTTTTGAAAATCGGTGCACCGGTTATGTGTTAGAATGAAATGCAAATGTTTGTTGTTGAATTCTTCATAAGTTATCTCATAAACCCAAACTAAGTTCCACAAGATGCCAAAGCATGAAAATAATCAAGAATTGTAACAATCCCCAAATATCAACACTTTCCTAGGATGGCTAATAGACAACCAAACCACCGATAAGTTAATGAACCCGTAGATGAAGAAGTACCCGAGCTAGCCTAAGTTTTACGAAAACCACCGTTAGAACCGCACAACTCTATCTGTATGAGTTCCTTTCTCAAGCCTTTATGTCAACTCTCGTACCCGATTGAAGCCCTTTGCGTGTCCTCTTTTCTAATAGCACCGATTTCGAATGTTTGACATTGGCAAAGTGTTTTACCCTCATACAATTCTCTCGATTCTGATACTGCACTTTTGTGCAGTAATTTTGTGAATTCTTTGTTTACTCTTGAAATTCTAACCTGGAGAGTTGACTTGGATGCTTGAATTGAAGTACGTTAGGCAGACGTAACTTCAGGACAAATATCTAGTTTGGCTACCCATTGTTTAAACATATCTTTTGTCAAAATTTGATGTTGCATAGATTGGTCCCGAGAACATCCCCTTTGTAATCTTCATTATTTGTTCAACTCTTATGCCTAATGCATCTGAGCCTCAACTAACCTCTCAATTTGGGTCAACAATGATTGCTTTAGCCTTGACCCCTTGCCTTAATCTAACCTATCTTTGGACCACCTGGGTTCCACCCTAAAATGTTCTAACCTCGCGTATGTTTTTGTCGGTCAACCTTCAAAACCTTTTCCCATAGATTTATGAGTAACAACGATCGTCACGATATTACGTCATTAGGCCTTAGCGCTTTCATGGGAAATTGAGATGATGCACAAAAATCTCCTAACACCTCTTCAAGCGTGAAGAAAATTTTTTCTTAGTGTCACGGCTTAGAATATCTATCAATATACATGTTTAACAAAATCTTGGAGATCAAGACCCCCGATTGCAAAAATGGTTAAGTAAGAGCTTATTTAACTAACTATGTTTTTTCAAAAGTCCTGACAAATAAGACTATGCCATCAGCAGTCTAAAGTTAAAAATGACAGCTTCACACAAAGGGATTCGCGACACCACCATGTGGTAAAATTCAAACTTCCCTAGACTAGTTCATAGCTGACCCACCCATTCGATAAATTGGAAAAAAAAGATTCATACCGATAGTAAGACGAGAAACAACCTTGAACTTATGATAACCTTAAGTATGCTAGCAAAGGAGGTACGTCTATATACATCGATATTCACGTCGGTCTTCCCACCAAAATGTTAGAATTCGGGTTTTTCCATCACTATCTAAGAATGATGAATCTTGATAACAACAATGAACATTTGGAGCCTGATAAAGAATTAACCACCAAGTTACAATGGGTCACATGACTAGGTATTTTCCACAACCATATCTTTTATCATATTCGTTTTATCCTAGATTGACCAACTGTCGGAGAAAACGATCCAGTCATTGGAAGAGACATTCAAAGCCAATGTACCAGCACGTATAGAACAAATGGTAGAGGCCAAGAGGAACATAGCAACCTTTGGAAAAAGAATTAGAGAAAATGGAAGCATATGACTACAGACTTCGTCACCAGGACTATCAAGATCGCCTCAAAAAAAAAAGAAGAAAAAAAAATCAACAACATTCGGGTTACAGTGGATCGCCTCACTAAGACCACTCACTTTCTACCAATAGACCTCGCGACACATTAATGACTACAAGCAAAAAGTACATCTATGAGATTTTGCATCAACATGAGTACCCTTCTATACTCAATCGACACCCTTATGCCATGCAACTTACGAGCCATGGACTTTAACGGGTATGATGTGATTCTTGGAATGAGTTGGCTCTCTAGACATTGCGCTATCATGGATTGCTGATAGAAGAAGATATGGGTACAAGTAGAGAATGTCACTATCATATGGTTTCAAGGAGAACGACGTGAAAACCTGACACCGAGTAACACAAGGGTGTGTAAATCAAGTAACTTTAACGGAAGATTAGTTTACATGCTCACTGATACAAATGTCATGTTAGCCACCGAGTTACCACAAGTTGTACGTAAATACAAGGACGTAATATCGAGAAAAGCTCAGTAGAGATCCAAAGCAAGGTGCTTTGGTAGAAAAGAAATTCTGATAATAGAAGCTCTAGGACAGCACAACGAAAGTGAGAAAGTCAACTTTAAGACGAAAAGGCACAATGCCAGTAAACCATCCCTAACCTTTCACACAATGAAGTACGGGACAAAATTTCGGGGACAAAATTTGTTTGAAGGGGATAGTTTGTAAAGACCCGATTCAAACCCTAGTTGTAGCAATCTGGTTTGTAATGACTTGTGTAAAGACCCAGCTCAAACTCTAAGTATTAGTAATAGATAACCCACGAGGCCATAGAACACAAAAAAAGTTTGAAACCCTAACTCGATTTGAAAACCCTAAGTTCGATCTAGAAACCCTAAAAAGGTTCAAAACTCAAATAACAAAACCTTAATACTAGGAGAATCTCCCAACATTCTAAATTAAGTAATTATCACGAAATAATGAATTAAAAATAAAAAATTCTCATAATTAGGGTAAAATGACCGTTTTCCCCATAGTAGAGTAGAAAGTCTTAAAAGCTTAAATTTTGACATATGGACATCCTAAATTAAATATTTAAGTACAATTAAATAGTAAAAGACAAAATAACATAAAAATGACAAAAATACCCCTTTTTGGCCGGTTTAATTGGGAATTGGGCTAAAAAGTAACTTTTTACTTTCTATAACTTAAAAAGATGAGAAAAAGTGTCAAATCAAGCATTATGATGATTCAACACTTGTTGAACAAGTAATATACATAATAATCTGGTATTATAGGCTAACAAAAGTAAATAAATCATCATTGAAGTTCATACATACTAAAATAAATTAAAAGGCCATATTTTATCAAACTAGCTTAATTTGACTTAAAAGAGTACATCTATTTAATCAATTCCTATGAAATCTATGATAATTGATGAGAATACTAAATTTATCATAAATATACTAAAATAATAAGTTTTAGTAAGAAAAAAATACTAAAAAGAAACATCAAATTCACTTTTAAAGCAAATTTATTTGCACAAAAGGGCACGCAAACCAAGATAAAATCCCTAAATTGATGTGGGATCAAATTTTTGTCTCCCCAAATTGACCCTAACCGAATTCCCTTCACCAAATCTGATATGTTTCCTCAAAACTTGCACCAAGTCTCATCAACCAATGTGAAATGAAAGAAAAGGACTAAAATTTGTTCCCTAAACTTTTCTTGTATAAACTATGCCAAACACCCTCTCCCCGTTCATTATTTTCGGCCAAGAGAGGAAAGAAACCAGATTTGAGTGTTCTACAAGTTCGAGAGAGAAAGGAGGGAGACGAAAGGAAGAAAGGAAGAAAGGAAGGAGGAACCAAGGAGGAGTGTTTTGTAAAAGCTAAGTCCTTCCATCCTACCATCCTCTGAACCCTCTAAATAAGTAAGTGAAACCTCTAAACCTTATGTCTAATAACACCCAAAATATCCCTCAACTCATTTCTTTAAACACTTCAAAAATCAAGAACCGAAAACAAATCAAAAAGGCATTGTAGTTGGGAAATAGGAGTTGTTGTGTTTTTAAATGATATGAGATGTTGTTCTGTGTTGTTATTTTTGAGTATGATGACTTAAAAGTGATATAGAACCTTGATATTCATGTCTAAAACATAAACATGCAAAGAAATGGAACAAAACCTTGACATACCATAAGTATGAGAATTGAGCATATAAGGACTTGATTTTTGAGAACTTGAATGTTTCTGTCACGATCTTTGGAACTGCATAACTCAACTTAAAAACTTGATCTAAGTATGTTCTTTACGTCTGGATTTATATTTTTGTGTTATCTTTCATCCAAAGTTAGTTTCAAGTCATTTGAGTAAATAGAACTCGAGATATTTCAATTATACCAAAGTGTGTCGTTTTCATACCAGTCAACAATAATGACCTAAAAACCCTAGTTTCCAATGAGATTCGAGCTTTGGCCAAAACATAAAAGTTGTAGATAACATGTATATCTAACCACCCACCACAAATGAGAACAAAATATTGAGGATTGATAGGTCAAAACCCCTTTGAAACTCTCTATTGTGGTTCAACCATTAAAGGATACTTCTATCACATATTTTTGTATAACTAAAAATTCCTATATTTAGTGACCTACTCCAAAAGCGGTCTGGTCTAGATGAATATTGTAGGTAACATATTGAAATACTTTCTTTCTAAAAATTAGATCTAGACACCTTGGGAAAGTCTTTCAAAACCGTTTCAAATGCTCTGTCCAAAACCGGTTCTGCTAAGGGGTTTGCCGGCAGACAGAATCTATTTTATAAAATAACTTATATTTTTAACTTGTTTTAAACAACCACCCCTATCACCCTTAATGAGACATGTAGGGGACATGTTAAACTAGAACATATCAAAAAATGGACACATTTGGACTTAATTTGATACCCCAAAACCATGACCAACATAGGCACATTTTTGATAAAATTTTGAGAAGAGTGCTGAATTATTTTCGCTTAGGATGTTTTATTCACCCATTTGCCTTATGTTTTGGCCTTAGTGTTAAAAATAAGAGTTGTATCAAATATTTTTATCCAAATGGTGTTTAAAAATCATAACTTGATTCTAAGTCTAGATGCCACAAAACCCTGTCGACCCTTTTAATTTAATAATTGAACTTGGCCCTTAAAATTGCTATGTGTATGCTTGAGTATTTTTTGTTGTGAGACTATGTAGACACCCGAATTTGACCCCGTCGAATCTTAGGTGAATCCGTTGATGAAAACAGGTAGAATAGTACATTGGTACAATCTTCGAAAAGTGAGCTAAGCTTGGTATTTGAACTTAGAACCTTCAAACCAATGAAATTTTGTCGAACCATCGAAATTTGATGCCCAAGTAATGCGACCACTTTGTTCATTGTGTTGACTGCCAATAGAATCTCTTGGAAACCCTAGCTGAAAGTGGCGACCGCCACATTTCACCATGGCGACCGCCAACTTGAATTATGGCGACCGTTATAGAACTTTGTAGAACCTTTCAAAAACATGGTGACCGCCAACTTGCATTGTGGCGACCGCCAACTCCAAATAGCCTGACGTGTCCCTAAAAACGTGACAACATTTCATTGGCTGATAAACTCTATAAATACCGTACATCTGGTACACTTTCAAAGACAAGAAAAGGAATGTGAGGATTGGAGAATGAAGTTCTGCCGAGTTGTCGAGTAATTCCGAGCCCCGACGCCGAAACCCTGCCGAGACACCAAATCCCGAACCTCCAACACTTATATTGAAGCCTTTCTTGGATCACCACCCGAGGATTGGCCCATCGAAGCACATTCCCGACTTGAGGATTTCACAATTCAGGTACCTTGTTTGGATCCCCTGTCATTCTAACCCTATTTTCTCTTTTCAAAGCCAACTCCAAATGCTATTTTCCTTCTAATAGCATTTTATTTCATTTCTTTTTTCTTTTCTTGTAACACTAATTTAATGCTCCATTTCATTTTATTTTTAAGCTTAATATTTTTTTTCTAGTTTTTATTTTCTCTTCTTTAATAGAGTGTAATTTTCTTTTCAGGTATCTTATTTCTTTTCTTATAATGTAATTTTAATTTCTTTTATTTTTTTAGTCTCATTTTCTTTTCTTTAATACTAATACTCTATTTTATTTTCTTCTCTTTCTAACTCTTATTTTTTTATCTTTTTTCTTTCCTTTAATGTTAATATAGTTTCTTTAGCTAACATTTTTTTTTATTTTCTTTTTCTTCTCTTTTATCACTAGCTTTAAATTCCCTTATAATGTCATATTTTTTTTCTTTTAATTTTCTCTTTACAAACTTTGGTATTTCATTTCTTTAATGTTAGTACTTATTTTTCTTGTAAAACTCTATTTTTTTCTTTTAAAGCTTTATTTTCTTTTTATAACATTTTATCTCATCTTTTCTTTCTTTCTCTTTATTAAACCAAAAAATCATAAAAAGTCATTTAAACTAGTTTTCACCTTTAAATATAATTTTCTTAAAATGAGAATAGCTAGGTGAATAGTTAAGTTTTCTTTTAGTAATTCAAATGAACATTTTCTAACATTTTCATTATATCATATTTTTCTTTTATAAACTTTTTGTTATTTTCTTTTTCTTTAAACCTTTAAATTCTTTTTTTTCATGTAGCCCTTGTTTTTTCTTGTTAGTAAGTTTTTCTTTTAATATAGAATTTTTATGTATATTTACATTTAGTATTAAATGCTTATCTAATGTATAATCGTGCACGTTTTGGTTATTTTCTTTAAATGCATGTTTAGAGTAGTTTAGCTTATTTTTGTAGTAAATTCATGTTTAGGTAATTTTAGCATCTTTTAGCATATTTTATTCTTTTAAGCAAATCATGATAGTTAACTTATTTTTAATGAAATTACATGAGGGCGTATACCATGTATTCTTTAGTTACAAATTGCATGTCATAGGACTTAGAGTTTTTCTTTTGACATTTATGTGTTTTGGAGTGCTATGTACATATTTTATGTATTTTTCATATTTAATTTTGAATGTTCTCTCTTTGCCTTTATTTTTTTTATTTGCATGCATATGAGAAATTTTATCAAAGAACCAATGATGATTAGTAGAGGCTAACCTTACGGTTGGGCGAACGGGGTGCTTAACACCTTCCCCGATTCGTACGTTAACCCGCGAACCCTCTTTCTCTGGTTAGCGTTTTTAAGATTAGTAGCATTTTTTATTTTTCTTAATTTTTCTCAAAAACTAAGTGGAAACTCCATTTTCAACAAAAAGGGGGTTTTTAAAATTTAATTTTCAAGGTGTTAAAATATATATATTTTTAAACATCTTTGAATTCCCATATTTTTTACCATTTTCAAAATAACCCCTAAAATCTGAGTTATACAGTATTTTCTGGCGACTCCACTGAGGACTGGTTTCCAAAATCAAATAAGAAGGCTAGACTCGAAAACATCATTGGTTCTTGATATGTATTTCTCATTTTCATTTTCACATGTATATGCATTGTTCTTCAAACCTCCTGCCTGGTTGACCTAATACCTTAAACGTTAATCTGTTTCGGGGATTGTTGGGGAGACGGGCAACCCTTACTGACTATACGCTATCATAGGTGCAGTAAAAGAGTTCGGGTGTACTGTTTAACCATGTCCTGTACCACTCAAGGCATGGAAGGTATATACCCGATTTTATTCAGAAGGTACCCCGTTCGGTTGACCAAAATTGGTCTTTTGCATGTAGTGAACTTAAAACCCCCAAATTAGGTGTTGCTAACCCTAGTAGGATTATGTATTTTTCTTCATTGTATGTTTTGTTTACATACTGTTAGGATCGTTTTGATCAGGTGTAGGCTAGTTTTTCCTCTTGGTTCGACCCGGGTTTTCTGTTATTCTTTGCTCAGGCTAGCTTTTCCTTTGGGCTCTTACCCGGGTTTTTTTGTTTCACACCACTTTTGGTTTTTCTTACCGTCATCATGACCGTGTTTTGTCTTAACTTTTAGGGTGATTTCTCTCTCCTCTGAGATCTTCTCGGGTCATTAGTTCTCTCCCCCTTGACATAAGCTCGTTTCCTCCAAATCCTCGACTTAAGCTCGTTTCTTGCAAACCGTTATAATACTTGTGAGAATTATTTTCCTACCGTCATGCTGCCCATTTTTTCTTAAAAGTTTTAGGTCAAACCAGTTCGGTCAGCATAGCTTTGTTTTCTTGCCAGAGTGTTGTCCGTTTTAGGCAAACCTTCTCCTTAGAATTTAGTTGATCCCTTTTTCAGCCATCATAGTGATTTTTGAGTCATCCTGTTGTTATGCTGCCAACGTGAGCCGGACAAGGGCATTGTTATAGCTTCCATGGTAATCTGCTCATGATCTGTTATTTTGAAAATCTGAGATATCTGCTATCTGCTGTCAGAATATTTACCTGGGAAGTGTCTGATACTGGTCATTTTACTTTTGGAATTTAGGTGTTCTCTGTGAGTTTACCATTGGGCCGAGAAAAGAACAGTCAGCACATGTCTGGAAAAGATCAGTGACATGAAGACTCTATAGGGTACCCAAACAGTTAGTTGAGATGGCAGAAAATGAGGTGAATCTGATAGCCCTAATGAGGGCTATCGCTGATATACAATGAGCCGTCGAACAGCAGACCCAGGCTCAAGTGTAGTGTCAGGCACAGATTCGGGCGATTCAGGCCCGCATCCCTGTTGTGAACGAAAAACCAAATGACACGAATGAGAATGCAAAAGACTTTTGGGATGACAATCAGGTCCCCGATGGACCACAAGTTGTTCCACCACCACCACAGAACCATTATCAGGTGATAGTTGAGGAGAAAAACACTGCGCAGTCCAGGAAATTTGCACTGATTGAGAAGATCGACAGAATGGAAAAGGTCTTCAGAAAAGCCAAGGGAGTTGAGGAATATATGCTCAATGTAGGGGGCTCTGCCTCTTCCCAGATGCTAAATTGCTAAAAAAATTCAAAATGCCAAACATGAAAAAGTTTGACGGAACTGGAGATCCCAGAATTCATCTTCGAATGTATGTTGGCACCCTCTCACCAATGGAAATTGATGACCAGTTGAAGGCACATCTCTTTCACCGATCTCTTTCTAGGGTAACCCAAAAATACTTTCTCTCTTGATATAACCAAAACCAGAACTTGGAAAGACATAGCAACAACTTTTATCAGCTAGTATAGTTACAATGTCCAACTGGATGTAACTACCCGAGAGCTAGAAATGACCTGACAGAAGAATAGAGAGTCTTTTGTTGATTTTCTGACCCCGTGGAGGGGCAAGGCTGCCAAGATAACAAATCAGCCCTTTGAGAAAGAACAAGTAAGGATAGTGGTGAAGAACCTACAGTCCCCGTTGAAGCGTTATTTGATCACGCAGGCACTCTCTACATTCGAGCAGTTGTTTGATGCTAGGGTTCAGATAGAAGATGCAATCCAGTCTGGGGATATTGAAAAGACCGAGCCAAGCCAGAAGCTCAAAAGGACTTTCCCCTAAAATAACCAGAACCAATCCGCTACTACCAACCTCATGTCCCGCTCAAACGAGGTAAACCTACTGAACCCATCGTCTTTCGCCCAGCAGTCCAATAATGCCCAACAATCAGATAACAACCAACAACAACAGAGGCCAAGGAGGGTGTTTTCTCTCCTCAATATTTCTTTATCCACTGCCCTGAATCGACTCGTCGAGAAAGGGCTCATCAAACCATTAGACCCTATGCCTGTACCCGATCTCCTACCGCCAAGATTCAATGCTTCCCAACTATGCCTTCCATCAAGGTCTTGGGCATTTGACTGATAAGTGCATGAGGCTGCGTCATGAGATCCAAAATATCAGTGACATCAAAGTAATCCCACCACGATCCGTTGCTCCAAAACCAAACGTAACGACTAACCCCTTGCCGAATCATGCCAGGAAAACTGGGGTAAATTACATGTCTCTGGGGGAATCGGTGGACCCGAGTCAGCACATCTGTTCAGCACACCTACCACGCCCTCATGTTCCAGTAACTGAGGATCCAACAGCATGCTCGTTCATGATGATTAGAGGCATTCGAGACAGAATGGAAGAATATAATGATAATGCCTGGGAATGGTATCAACCGATAATCTAAGTCTACCAGCAAGTGGAGGGACGCAATGAAGAAGATGACTAGCCATTGGATTACCCGACTCGACCTCGTTGGTTTTGCCATGCGCTTGATGGAATCACCCTTTCCTAACTTTTTGAGGAGGAAGTGCATGTCGATGAGATGCAGTCCTACTGGTTAATAAGAATCATGTTGAAATTTGATGGGGCCGAGTGGATTGATTTTTGGGCCACTTAGGAACAACAAGTGAATTTTATCGAAGAGGACATCTGGGAGGAGATTGACAATACATAGGCTATTGAAGATGACGAGAAAAGAAGGAAAAGGGCAGCCATTAGTAACCTAAGTAATTTGTGGGCGTTTGAAAGACCTCTGCATATAGACGAAGTGAGACAGACTGACAATGTGATGCTGGAATTATGAGATCCCGAAGACAGCGTGGAACACCTAACTAGAAGTGGACGTCATTTTAAGCCGACCCAGCTAGAGAAAGGACAGCTGAGTGGAAATGGGAAAGAGATAGAGCAAGAGGGGGAGGATGATGCTTTATTGAGATAATTGAAGAAGAGGCAAGCCAATATCTGTATTTAGGGGCTACTGATGGCCTCGCACCAACACAGGCAAGCTGTGCTTAGGGTTTTGAATAAAGCAAGCGTTCCGATAGATGTAACCCCTGAGCAACTTATTGGGCTTATTCTGCTAGCCGCCGAATCAAAAGTCATTTTCTTTTTTGATAAGGACTTGCCCATTGAAGGAAAAAGTTATAACAAGCCGCTTCATATCACCATCAAGTGCCTAGAAAAATGGGTCCCGATTATCCTCATTGATAATGGGTCTGCCTTGAACGTTTGCCCATTGAGAACAGCCGTCTACTTAGGGATGAGGCCGGACCAGTTCACTCCCTGCAATCAAGGAGTGCGAGCCTACGACAATACAAGAGAGGATGTACTAGGACCGGTGTCATTCGCCATTTTAGTAGGACCTCTAGAGACGTCAGTTAAGTTTCATGTGCTAGATGTGCTAGCCTCCTTCAATCTGCTGCTGGGCAGGCCGTGGCTGCATGACCTAAATGTCCAGGTGGTATTGTCTACCCTTCACCAAAAACTAAAATTGATAAAGAACGAGGCAGTTCTGACCATTCATGGAGAGGATAGTATTCACCCTCCGAAAGGAGGCGAGGGCACAACTCTGTTAGAAGTTTAGCATAGTGAAGATGATGTATTGCTCAGCGGTTTTCAGTTTGATGAAGCACAGGCTGTTCAAACGCTGATGAATGAAGAAGAAAGGTATGTTAACCAGTAGGCTATAACAATGATGAGAAGATTTTTCTTCTTCCCTAGCATGGGATTAGGGCGCAAGCAGTAGGGAATCCCGGAACCCATTCAGCTATTGTCGACTTCACACTATTTTGGTCTTGGGTATAAACCAACGGAAGAAGATCTGGAAGGGCCTAGAAGGGGAAGAAAGGCTAATTATTTCGGGGCACTCAATGGATACTTCGTCAAGGAAGGGGAAAAGTTTCCGTATTGTGGCTTTCCAGAACCGTGGATCGACGAAGAAACTCATCAAAGGCTGCCAGGGTTGGAGATCTTTTTCAGCCATCAGTTGTCTGACATAGAGGTGGAAGAGGCATTGGAAGGGAAAAAAGAAGAAAAGAAGGACCACGAGGAAGACTGGGCCGACAGGCTCGATGGTACTAACATGGGAGTGCTGTTTAATGGGAAAATGGCTCAGCTGCAGGTGACTGATCAGGGCTGCTTCATGATGGATTTTGGAGCACCAGTAGATTACACCAAGCTTATCGTCGATGCGGCTGCAAAAGAGGTGAAGAATTGGACTATCAAGTCTGGTGATGACCACATTGTTTATCCTGAGTTCGGGATTTAGTCAGAGTCTGTAATCAAGGGCGCATCTGTTGACGCACCTCTTTTTGCTTTTACTATTGAGTTTGTAATTCCCTCGGTTCTTAATGAAATGAACAAGATTTCCAGTTATTCTGTTTTGTTTGATTTATTTCATACGCTTTCTGACGATTTCGAATTCGACAGGAATATTCCTAAAGAAATAAAACTTTTAATAAAAAGAGAAAAAGAAATGCGTGCCCAACCAATAATTGAAAAAACTTTGTTAATAAATCTGGATAATAAAACTAACCCGCAAAATGTTCAAATTGGTTCTTCTTTATCCATAGTCGAACAAGAACAACTAATAACTCTATTAAAAGAATTCAAAGATGTATTTGCATGGTATTACGAAGATATGCCCGAAATTTACCCCGATATTGTCCAGCACCATATCCCCTTATACCCTGATGCCAAACCAATCAAACAAAAATTAAGACGGATTCGGCTAGAAAGGGCTTTGAAGATCAAGGAAGAGGTTTCCAAACAGATCAACGCTAGATTCTTGATGGTAACCGAGTATCCGAAATGGGTAGCCAACATTGTTCTGGTACTAAAAAAAGATGGTCGTATTCGAGTCTACGTGGATTTCTGGGACCTCAACAAGGCTAATCCGAAGGACGATTTTCCACTGCCACACATTGATGTCTTAGTTGACAGTACTGCGGGGCATGCCTTGTTATCATTCATGAATGGCTTTTTTGGATACAACTAGATTTTGATAGATCTCGAAGACAGAGAGAAGACGACATTCATCACGCCTTGGGGCACCTATTGTTATCGCGTGATGTCGTTTGGTTTGAAAAATGCAGGGGCAACCTATCAAAGGGCTGCCACTACCTTATTGCATGACGTGATATATAAGGAGGTCGAAGTGTACGTGGATGATATGATTGTCAAATCCAAGGATCGGGAAGGCCACATCACAGCTTTGTAAAAATTCTTTGAAATGATCCGAAAGTACAAGATGCGGCTCAATCTGCAGAAGTGTGCATTTAGAGTCACTGCTGGAAAAATGCTCGGATTCATGATCACTCAACGAGGCATTGAAGTCGACCCTTTGAAGATCAAACCAATTTTAGAAATGCCTCCTTCGAAGATCGAGCTGGAAGTTAGGGGCTTTTTGGGAAGAATCCAATTTATCAGTCGATTCATCGCAAAGCTGACAACTACCTGTGAGCCGCTCTTCCGCCTGTTGAAGAAGAAAATCAAGTTTGAGTGGGATCAAAAATGCTAAGACGCCTTTAATGCCGTACGACAGTACCTACAAAATCCACCTGTTCTAGCTCCTCCCGAACCTGACAGGCCACTGATTCTTAACTTGTCAGTGATTGATTCAGCTATGGGATGTATGCTGGCACAAGAAGGAGAAACTAAAATTAAAAAAGCCGTCTACCACTTAAGCAAGAAGATGACCGGGTCAAAAATACGATATACACCATTAGAGAAGACCTGTTGGGCTTTGGTTTGGGCTTCCCAAAAATTGAGGCATTATATGCTGTCTTTCACAATGAACATCATCTCTCGGATAGACCCATTGAAGTATCTATTCGAAAAGCCGGCATTGACAGGAAGGCTAGCTTGATGGTTTCTATTATTATCTGAGTTCGATCTAAAGTACGTCACCCAAAAGTCAGTCAAAGGCAAGGCAGTGGAAGAATTCTTGGCCGATCAACCAATTGAAGGAGGTGAATACACAGAGTTTCAGTTTCCTAACGAACAGCTAATGAAAGTTGGGGATGACAAATGGACTCTATGTTTTGATGGCACATCCAATCAATATGGCTACAGAATAGGAGTTTTCCTTGTCACTCTCGACGAATCGCATGTCCCCTTAGTATTAAAACTCAATTTTGAGGTCACCAACAATCAGGTTGAGTATGAAGCATGTTTAGCTGGATTGGAGGCAGCCTTAGAACTAGGGGCAAAAGAAGCTGGAAATCATCGGAGACTCAGCACTAGTGGTTTCACAAGCTAGAGGAGAATGGAAGGTCAGGGACGTGACATTGATTCTCTACCATCAGGAGCTAGAGAAGCTGATACCGTGCTTTAAACTGGTGATCTTCACCCATGTACCAAGACTGCAGAACAAGTTCACCGATGCACTGGCCACCCTAGCATCCATGATTGACATACCGCCTAGAGCCCAAATGAGGCCTTTGATAATTGAGCAAAAGAGGAAGCCAGCTTACGAGATAACAGCCGCCATTGAAGAAAGCATTGACGGCCTTCCATGGTACTTTGACATTCAGAACTTCATAGAGAAAGAAGAATATCCCAAGTTTGCCAGTAAAAAGGACAAAAGGGCAATACGACGACTATCTGTGCAGTTTGTCATTTGTGGTGGTAGACTGTACAAACAAAGATATTTTGGGGTCAACAAGCTGTGTGTAAACATTGAAGAGGGCCAAGAGCTGATGAAAAAGATACACGCCAGAGTCTGTGGGCCACACATGAGTGGTAACATGTTAGCCAAGAAGATCCTATGACAAGGGAATTTTTGGATGACGATGGAGAAAGATTGTATGCAGTTCGTACGGAGGTGCCATAAGTGCCAGATTCACGCAAATCTCATGCACATTCCCCCGTCTTAGCTGTAAAACCTGACTTCACCATGGTCGTTCTCAGTATGTGGCATTGACGTGATTGGCAGAGTAACCCCGAAGGCATCCACTGAACATGAGTTTATCCTGGTGGCCATTGATTATTTCACCAAGTGGGTAGAAGTAGCTTCCTACTCGATATTGAAAGCCTCTCACGTTGCTAAGTTTATTAAGAAAAATATCATTTGCAGGTACGGAGTTCCCTATGAGGTCATCTCGGATAATGGCTCACATTTGCAAGGGGTGGTCTTGGATCTCTTCGAAGAATACCGAATAGTGGCTCGCAAGTCCTCGCCATATCGACCGCAGACCAACGGGGCAGTCGAGGCAGCAAACAAAATCATTAAAAAAATCCTACAAAAGATGATCAACTCACATAAAGATTGGCCAGAACATTTACTATTTGCACTTTGGGGATATAGGACGTCGATCAGAACTTCAACTGGGACCACACCATACTCTTTAGTGTACGGGATGGAAGTTGTTCTTTCCATTGAGGTGAAAATCCCTTCACTAAGAGTAGTAGCCAAGGCCAATATCTCAGAAGCAGAATGGCAGAGGAACCGGATAGAAGAGTTGCTCTTGTTTGATGAAAGAAGACTGCAAGTTCTGTTTCATGTACAAGGTTATCAAGGGAGGATAGCTAGAGCATTCAATAAGAAGGTGCAAGTTCTATTTCATGTACAAGGTTATCAAAGGAGGAAAGCTAGAGCATTCAATAAGAAGGTCAAGACTCGGCATCTTAGAGAAGAAGATTTGGTTCTTAAGGAAATCAGAGCTCCTATCTTTGACCCGAGGGGCAAGTTCAAGCCAAATTGGTTCGGACCGTTTCTTATCAAAACCATCATGACCGGTGGTGCAGTCATTATCATGGATTTGGATGGCAATATGTTCTCCACTCTAGTTAATCTTGATCAACTCAAAAAGTACTATCCTTGAGGTAAAAATACAAAAAATAAAAGCTCGATGAGTTAAAAATTGAAAAGGAAACTCAGGCAAAAGTTAGAGTAGCCCGCAAGGCCAAAAACCCGAAAGGGCGACCTTGGAAAAAGTTAGGGCATTACAAAAGGAGAGTGTCAACACCCGAGTGAAAACCGAGCCCGAACTACGTTAAGGCCTGATTCCATCTTTTTGGGATACGTAGGCAGCTTCTTTTGAGAAGTCCGACCATTTTCTTTGTTATTAACCATCTTTAAATCTGAGTAAGACCAATGCAACTTAATTTTTAGATTTTGATAATAAAGTCATTCAAGTTTTGAATAAATTTGAACCATCCTAAACATGAAGTGAGAGTTTTTCATTACTTTAAGCAAAGTTACAAAGTTTTTAAATAAAGAGAAGGCACGCAAGTCCCAAGCTCTACAAATAAAAAAAGAAGCTATGAAATTTTCAAAATGAAGTAGAGATCCTCAAATTCTCCTCCTTTTCGCCGCTTGTTTCCCCTATTCTCTATCTTTCTTTTTCTTATCTTGTGTTAACCATGTCTTATATTCAGTAGAAAGCTCAGGGCATTGTAACTCCTGCATCTCCATACACGAACAAGAAGGCTAAGTATCCCAATACTGTGCTAGAAAAGGAGCTTACAGTGCAGAAGAAAACAGACGACCTCGAATGCTGGGAGATATGATATGACTTCTCCCAAACTGCCGCATGATCCTATGAGAATAGTAAAAAGTAGTCTGACACAGACCAATTAGCAGAACGCCAGGGTGGTCCATAGTGGTAAGAGTCATAGCGGGAATCTGCCACTAAGAGAACTGCCAAGTAATGTCTAGGCCAGTCAGAGTAGAAAGATACTGTCGCCAAGATGCCTCAGTGTCGCATATCTGATAACGCGGGCAGTAAAGGAAAGCAGTGTCCTTGTGCCTATCAGTGGGAGGCTTCTGCACAAGATTTACCTTCACCATCAGCTGGGTCTATAGCAACAGTTAAAATAGTAAGAGAAAGGCTTTGCAGTATGGCAGAGAACTTGATACAGAGGAAGATGTTAAGCTCACCTGGAGAAGTAAAGGGGTGCCAGCAAAGGTGGTGGTTTCGCCACGATGAACAACGTCCAAGCCCAGCAATGTCTTGGCCAAAACGAGGGGCACAAAGCCCTTCCCCATCCACATCTGACCAGCAATGTCAACCAGGACACAGCTAACTCGCCCATCAGAAGAAATAAGCAGATACTGAGCAAGAAGACAGAAGCAAAGCGCATAGCGTTGCCGCAGCTGAAAACCAAGGTCACTGAGGTCACTGGTAGGGTGAAACCTATCAATAATCCAGGGAATGTCAAGACAGTCACCTGAGGTCAGACGGGAAGCCTCCATCTTAAACAGACTGCAAAGTTGCATCACCTACTGCTGAGCCGAGAGAAAAGGGGTGGGGACGATAACGAAATCCTGCGGAGTCAGGTCCAACATGGCAGTAAATTCCTCTATAGTGGGACATAGTTCTTCAAGGCCAAACCGAAAGACGTGAGACTGCGGATCCCATAGTTGAGTAGCATCCAATAATAAGGGACTATTAATCTCTACGACCCTCAGTGAGAAAAGGGCATTCAAGACAAATGGGGAGAAGTTCAAAAGTTCAATGTGGGAAAATGCTTCAATCCATAGAGAAATAGGAGAAGCCATCTGAGTCAGAATAACAGCAAATTGGGCCTCCAGGGCTATACTTATAAGGTTGAAAAAGGCGGGAAATCAAAATTTTGGCAGAAGGCCCATTCAAGGTGGCGACTTTCGTCTTAGAACTAGCGACCGCCAACTCTAAAAAGCATAGTACAGTGACATCATTCCTTTGACCAGGTAACTGCAATGTTGAAATGGGCGCCCGCCAAGTACACATTTTGGGAAAATGGCGGCTGCCATGTTATATTATGGCGATCGCCATGTTCGAACATGGCAAGTATGGGACAATTTGCAGTTTGTGTGATCTGTATTAGTTGTGGCATCTGAACTATGCACCCATGACAGTTTGAGCAGTAAAGTAAAAGAGAACCATATAAGCAGATGAATATAAGGCAATAAATGGCAGAAGGCCCCAAAATGCTTCAAAAAGTAGAAGAATGTATCAAAGTATAACTGGGGCACCCAGGCCCCATAAAACAGTAAACTAGGGTACACAGGCCCATGGATCAAGTAAGTATATGTCAATATGTCAAACTGAGGCACACAGGCCCATGAAGCAGATAAATAAAAATATGTTAAACCAAGGACCTATAAAGAGTGAATGTAACGGAGCAGAAATAACAAAAAAAATAGAGGAGAGGGGGAGCTCTCTCTCTCTCTCATAGATGCCTCGAGCGGACTCGACGGGAAGGGCCAGCCTTCTCTGAGCTGTCATCCTCGAAGAGTCTGTCGAAGTCGTCGCCGTCGTCACTGCCAGGGGAAGAAACAACTCTGGATCGGCTCCGAGCTGATGAGACCGACCCTCTGGAATGAGCCCGAGAAGATACCTGGGATCCACGGCCTCAAGCGGGAGCTGGGGTCAGAGCAGGAGGCCTAACCAGAGCCTGCGGTGGTACAATGACTGTAGCTGGAACTGGAGGCTGCCAAGAAGAGGAGTACAACTTAGAACAAAATAATAATAAAGAGTGCGGAAGAAACCAAAAAGGATATGCAAACTACTTACAATAGCCATAGGCATGAAAGCAACACCGGCTGCTCGCATCGAGGCATCCATCTGCCGGACCAGATCTCTCAAACCAGTAACCATCAGCATTGTATGGTCTAGCCAAGCCTGATCGATCTGCAAAGAAGAGAGTAGTTCAAGTGAAATGAGCAAAAAAAAGAATAAGTAGCTGAAGGAAAGGTAAAAGATAAACCTGGCCGATGTCAGTCCTGAACTCTGATGACGATGGAACATGAACCGGCATAGGGAATGGGAAGCCATATACCACAGTCTGGACATCCCACGGGATCTCTGGACCCCTCATCACCTCTACACCTCCAGCTGCAGCGGCATCTCCACCAGCAGCAGCTCCCGCTCCGGCACCGGCAGCTACACCAACGCTAGCTCCCCATCCTTTGGTGCTCGCCTCCTCCTGCCACCAGCTGGGCTGGGTCCTAGTGGTTCCATCAGATGAGCCCGGGCCCAGGCCGTATAATCTCCATCCGCTACGAACAGCTCCATAGTCAGGGTCCTCACTGTCTCCAGTAGAAGGTCGACCCGGCTCAAATCCTCAATCCGCGCATACAGGCCGGAGGAACCACTGGGATCCAGAAGTGATCCTGGCTAAGCGACTGGCGAACCACTCGCTCTCCCAGATAGTCTCCCGCCCAAATGGGCCCTCTAGCAAGATACACCTCGCAGCAATGTCGCGGCTACGCATCAGATCCGTGCCAGCCCGATCCTCTACCCCCCTCCATACAACCCTGTGGACTTGCGATAATTCAAAGTACAGTACAATGCAAAGGAATAGTAAGACATACAGTATGATGAA
Source organism: Heliamphora exappendiculata (assembly GCA_034768845.1). Taxonomy (NCBI): domain Eukaryota; kingdom Viridiplantae; phylum Streptophyta; class Magnoliopsida; order Ericales; family Sarraceniaceae; genus Heliamphora; species Heliamphora exappendiculata. The sequence continues at coordinate 20,454 of JAOTRH010227716.1, forward strand.
TACTGTACAGTGCCCAGTGCAGTGCAGTACAGTGAACATAATGAAGAACAGTGCGGTGCAGCACATCGAATAGCGCAGTAAGCAGTATAATAAAGAAAGAAGTGTATAGAACAGTAAGTAAAGATACCTGGTCAGGGGTCAGCTGGTCCAAAGACACCCGAAATCGATCAAGGTCCTTCCCTCGGGCCTTCTTCCCCTTTAGCCCTCGGGACCACCGGGCTGCTCGGGGAATGACCAGAGGGTCTGTCGCAGAGTTCGTCGGGACATGAAGCCTAAGGAACTCATAAGTCCATAGCTGCAAAGAAAAGATCTTAGTAAGAAGACAGTGGATAACAGATAACAGAAATGAATGGAAGATTGAAGAAACTAAATCATACCTCCCAGACCCTCCAGTATCCCCCGATGTTGAGCTCTTCGGGGAACAGAGTGAGAGTCCTCATGAAGCTGTACAGGGTGGCGAGAGCAGCTCCGCCCCAGTCAAAAGATGCCACCTGGTCAAGATGAGCCAAGGCACCCATGTAGTGCAAATGTACGGTATTCTCCTTGCTCAAAAACAAGGAGGTACCAAACATATACATCAAGAATCCCCGGGCAACCCACTTGTAGTTGCGAGGCTTGGTGCATTGGAAGCGTCTGAAACGGTCGAAAAACTAGGTGTATCAGACCCAGTCTCTGTCCATCTGTGCTTGGAATGGCCTCAAGAAAGTGCATCAATGCATCGGCAGAATCAGCAATGGTCGGATCAAACAAGATGAGAGCTCCTCCAACCCGGATGCCGGTAATAAGGGCAAAATCCAGTGGCGTCAGGGTGGCCTCGAAAGTAGTGAAATGAAAGGTGTTGGTGGTATCCCAGCACCGCTCGGCCAGAGCCGTCAACCATACCTGGTCGTTGCTCATCCTACTCAACAAGGGTATGAAGCGAGCAAAGCCGGATGCGTCGATATAAGCCCGGCTAGGAGCGAGGAGGGCATCTACCACTCCAGCACCTCCCCGGAGGCAGAACCTCCAAAGCCTCAAACGTAGTGACCAGCCTGTAAAGAAAAGACAGATAGAGGATACATAAAGAACAGATCGAGCAAGCAAAGTGCGGGAAAACAACTCAGAACAAAACCTTAGTTTCTTCGATCCTTTCAAGCCCGAGGCATCCTAACCCTAGGTTTGTATTTTTCTGCACATCCTAATAACCTTAAGCCCTGTTGTACCAGGAAAATCTCTATAATTCCATGCTAATGTTTTTCCCAAAAATAAAAAAAATATAATAATAATTTTGTTTTTTGCCCCTTTTATCTTAATCTTTTATGATTAATTTTCTAAAAATTTGTGAAAATTTGACCCAATTAAAAATAATAATAAATAAAATACAAAAAAATATACCTAAAATCTCTGAGATTTTCTAGCATTTTCTTAAGATTTTTATCAAAATTTTAGGAATTTCTAAGATTTTCTAAAAAAATTTCCAAATTTTCTAGGATTTTTTAACAATTTTCTAAACTTTTCTCAAAAATTTCAAGGATTGTTTTAACAATTTTCTCAAAAATTTCTTCAAAATTTTTAGGATTTTCTAAGAATTTTAGCAAAATTTCTAGGATTTTCTAACGATTTTCTAAAATTTTCTCCAAAATTTTTAGGAATTTTTAAGATTTTTTAAAAATTTTTCCAAATTTTCTAGAATTTTCTAACAGTTTTCTAAAATTTTTCCCAAAATTTTTAGGAATTTTCTAACAATTTTCTTAAAATTTTCTTCAAATTTTGTAGGATTTTCTAAGATTTTTAGCAAAATTTCTAGGATTTTTCTACCAGTTTTCTCAAAATTTTCTTCAAAATTTTTATAATTTTTCAAGATTTTTAGCAAAATTTCTAGAATTTTCTAACGTTTTTTAAAAATTTCCCCAAATTTTCTAGAAATTTCTAAGATTTTCTAAAATTTTCCTCAAAATTTTTAGGATTTTTCTAACAATTTTCTCAAAATTTTCTTCAAAAGTTTTAGGATTTTCTAACGATTTTCTAAAAATTTCCCCAAATTTTCTAGGATTTTCTAACAATTTTCTCAAAATTTTTAGGATTTTCTAAGTTTTTTTAGCAAAATTTCTAGGATTTTCTAACAAATTTCTAAAAATTTTATTCAATTTTTTTTGGATTTTCTAACGTTTTCTTAAATTTTTCCTCAAAAGTTTTAGATTTTTCTAAACATCTTCTTAAAGTTCCTCTTTAATTGTATTTTTTTAGGATTTTTAAAAAAAATTCAAGATTTTCTAAAAATTTTTTCAAATTCCCTAGAACTTTCTAAAAATTTTCCTATGTTTTCTAAGATTTTTCTTAAAATGTTTCCCTAAATTTTCTAAGATTTTTAAAAATAAATAATAATTGCCCTTTTTTTCTGTTTTGTTCAGAATCCTAGTGTCCTTACTGTTTTAATCTCCATCGCTTAGGTACCTAAGCTAAGTTCCAAATCCCAATCACCATCCATATCATCAGAATCATTCAACACATCAAAATAAATCATCAACATCATCATTACATCATCATATGGGAGATCCTAGGCATGCGTCTACGTTTGAGATATTTCTTACTCTGGCTTTGAAATAGTTTGGATATGATACTTATCGATGGGTGCCGACAAGATATGTGGTAGTCGGGCTCTCGCAGAAGAATGTCGGCAGAAACTGCATCATCAGGAGGCTCGTAGCATCTCATCCCACGTGGAACCACGTGGAACCACGCGGTGAGGCAATGGAGCGTAGGTGTGCGGGTCGAAGGGGGCCGGATGACCCTCTCCAGCATCGGGATCCAAAAGGTCAGCCATCGCGGCCTCTGCTACAGCATCAGCAGCCGCCTGAGCCTCAACAGCGGCTCATGCCTGCTCAGTAACACGGCGGGAGGCAAGCTCTGCCTCGAGCACGAGGCCATCCATCGCAGCAGTGGGCTGCATGGAAGTGCGCCCACTGGTAGGAGGGACACCCATAGAAGAGCCCTCAGTAGCAGAGGGGCCCCGTCGTGCCCCCAAATCGTCATCTTCATAGCTTTGGACCGCCATGAAGAGGAGTGAAATCATGAACAAGAGTGTGAACATCGTATGAACCAGAGAGGCACGAAAGATTGGAAAGCGAGAAAGCAGGGAGAAGTCAAGAGAGAACAAGTGGCTAGAGAGAGTAAGATGTGAAAGAATGAGCTACACTTGCGCGCCTCAAAGAGCCTTATGCACGACTGAAGTTGGCGGTCGCCATGTCTAGTGTTAGCGACCGCCAGGTATTCCAAGAGTTGTGTGGCGACCGCCATCTTAGAAGGGATCTTATCCGGCGGCCGCCATCTTCGGAGGGTTTGAATAGTGGCGACCTCCATGTCAGAGGAAAAATGACGCCAGTCTGTCAACAGTCACGTCAACGTTTTGACGGGGAGGGGCTGTTTGGTCTTTTTTTTAATGTGTGCTTTATTATTATCATCCTTTTTTTTTATGACTTTTAGAAAAATAAAATTTTGATTATTTTTCTTTAAAAGAATATTTATGAGTATGTTTGTTTCTAATAACTTTTCAAAAGTAATTTTATAAATTTCAAAAGTTTCTTAAGTACTTCAAGAAAATTTTGTGTGTTTGAAAAAAAAGTTGTTTTAAACCCTTATATTGATTTGGTATTTTTCTCTGGATAAATTTAATTTTAAGCCATAACTTGGCTTCTATCTCGCACTTCGTTTCGAATTTTTAAGTCTTAATGCGTAATCTTTCTTCCCGATAAATCAAAATTTTCAGCCATAACTTGACTTCTGAGTATTTCAAATCTGATAAACCTAATTCTAAGTCCCGCATTCTTAGATCTTGACTTAACATTTGACGCTTGACTTGATCCTTCTCATGACCTTAAACTGACTCGGTCCTCCTCATGACCCTAAATTGACCCGGTCCTCCTCATGACCCTAAACTGACTCGGTAGGTCCTCCTCAAGACCCTAGACTTACTCGGTCCTCCTCATGACTCGAAACTGACTCGTTGGTCCTCCTCATGACCATAAACTGACTCGCATTACATTACACTATACTTGTTATGCATCATATCTCTTATCATTGCATCCCTACATTTTGTCCCGTGAACTACGTTCTTGTCTGATCCCAAGCAAAAAGAGGTACGTAGGCAGGTCGATGAAAATTTGAGTACGACCAATATCATATGCATGCTTGTGTGTTTGTGGCCTAAGATTGACAGCTTGGTCAAATAGTTGTTGTCTCTGAGTCTTTGATATAACCTACTTCAGGCGTTGCAATGCAAGTTATATCAGAGAGGGGCAACTATAAACACCCCAATTTGAACCTGCCCAATCTTAGGTGAATCCGATGATGAAAACAGGTGGAATAGTACCTCGATACTATCTTCAGAAAGTGATCCAAGCTCGGTATTTGAACCTGGAACCTTCAAACCAATGAAATTTTGTCGAACCATTGAAACTTGCTGCCCAAGTAATGCGGCCGCCATGTTCATTGTGGCGACCGCCAATAGAACCTCTTGGAAACCCTAGCCAAAAGTTGTGACCGCCACATTTCATCATGGCGACTGCAAACTTGAATTATGGCGACCGCCATAGAACTTTGTAGAACCTTTAAAAAACATGGCGACTGTCAACTTGTATTGTGGCGACCGCCAACTCCAAATAGCCTGACGTGTCCCTAAAAACGTGACAACATTTCATTGACTGATAAACTTTATAAATACCGTACCTCTGGTACGTTTTCAAAGACAAGAAAATGAGGGTGAGGTTTGGAGAATGAAATTCTGTCAAGTTGCCGAGTAATTCCTAGTCCCGACGTCAACACCCTGTCGAGACACCGAATCCCGAACCTCCAACACTTACATTGAAGCATTGCTTGGATCACCACACGAGGATTGGCCCATCGAAGCACATTCCCGACTTGAGGATTCCGCAATTCAGGTACCTTGTTTGGATCTCCGGTCATTCTAACCATATTCTCTCTATTTTGGGGTGATCGGGTTACATTTAATTTCAATTCATACGTTCCTTCTTATTTACATAGTTAATCATATTCTTATTTACTTGCTTTCATTTAGTTTAATATTTTAATCCGTTGCTTAATTCACATATTGACACTAAGTATATTGTCGTTTTTTTAATATATGCATCAAATTAGTGCTAATATAATAAAACAATACGACTAAACAATGTCGATATTGTTGTAATTCAAAACACTTAAATTAAAATGGTTATAATTGTCAATATTATATCCATTTAATTCTAGCATTTTATTTCTTCTCTTTTTCTTTTCTTTTATGCTAATTTAATAGTCTAGCATTCATTTTCTTTTCTTTTCCTTTAGTAAGTCTAATTTTTCTTCTAATAGCATTTTATTTCATTTCTTTTTTTCTTTTCTTGTAACACTAGTTTAATACTCCATTTCATTTTATTTTTAAGCTTAACAATTTTTTTCTAGTTTTCATTTTCTTTTCTTTAATAGTAGTGTAATTTTCTTTTCATTTCTAGTTTTCATTTTCTCTTCTTTAATAGTAATGTAATTTTCTTTTCAGGTATCCTATTTATTTTCTTGTAATGCAGTTTTAATTTTTTTTTCTTTTTTTATGTCTTATTTTCTTTTCTTTAATACTAATATTATATTTTATTTTTTTCTCTTTCTAACTCTTATTTTCTATCTTTTTTCTTTTCTTTAATGGTAATGTAATTTCTTTTGCTAACATTTTATTTTATTTTCTTTATTTTCTCTTTTATCACTAGCTTTAAATTCCCTTATGATGTCTTATTTTCTTTTTCTTTTTCTTTTAATCTTCTCTTTACTAACTTTAGTACTTCATTTATTTAATGTTAGTACTTATTTTTCTTGTAAAACTCCATTTTCTTTCTTTTAAAGTTTTATTTTCTTTTCATAACATTTTATCTCATCTTTTTTTTCTTTCTCTTTATTAAATTCAAAAATCATAAAAAGTTATTTAAGTTAGTTTTCACCTTTAAATGTAATTTTTTTTAAATGAGAATAGTTAGGTGAATAGTTAAGTTTTCTTTTAGTAATTCAAATGAACATTTTCTAACATTTTCTAACATTTTTATTATAGCATGTTTTTCTTTTATAAACTTTTCTTTATTTTCTTTTTCTTTAAACCTTTAAATTCACTTTTTCATGTACCTCTTGTTTTCTTTTGTTATTAAGTTTTTCTTTTAATATAGAATTTTTATGCATATTTACATTTAGTATTAAATGCTTATCTAATATATGTTTGTGCATGTTTTGGTTATTTTTTTAAATGCATGTTTAGAGTACTTTAGCTTATTTTTGTAGCAAATTCATGTTTAGGTAATTTTAGCATCTTTTAGCATATTTTGTTTTTTTAGACAAATCATGATAGTTAGCTCATTTTTAATAAAATTACATGAGGGTGTGTACTATGTATCCTTTAGTTACAAATTGCATGTTATAGGATTTAGAGTTTTTCTTTTGACAATTATGTGTTTTGAAGTACTATGTACATATTTTATATATTATTTATATTTGATTTTGGACGTTCTCTCTTTGTCTTTATTTTCTTTATTTGCATGCATATGAGAAATTTTATCAAAGAACCCATGATGATTAGTAGAGGCTAACCTTACGGTTGGGCCAATGGAGTGCGTAACATTTTTCCCGATTCGTACCTTAACCCCCGAACCCTCTTTCTCTGGTTAACGTTTTCAAGATCAGTAGCCATTTTTATTTTTTTTTATTTTTCTAAAAAATTAAGCGGCGACACTATTTTCAACAAAAAAGGAGGTTTTCCAAATTTAGTTTTCAAGGTGTTAAAATATTTTTTTAAAACATCTTTGAATCCCCATATGTTTGACCATTTTCAAAATAACCCCTAAAATCCGAGTCATACAGACTCGAGTTTATATGATGATTGATTTGAATTAGTTGATTAGTGTTCTTAAGTAAATGTACGATGATTTGAACTCATGCTATCAAGTTTAAATTGTATCTTGAGAATTGTAGCTTGTGTTTCACATATTTGTACCTTATGCTTAGTGAGTAGTACCATGAACTTTGCCATGCTAATTGATGCCATGCTATAGATAGTTGCACTTGAGATCTATATTATATATCATAAACATTATCACCTTCATCTTGACAAATTGGAGTCCATCTGTGTACATCGTTGTTGAGATGGGTTATATTGAGTTGTCCTTTTTGGTTCTAAGTCTAGAGTGTCCCTGGTTGTCATCTTTTGAAAATATTTTTAGATGTTTCCCCCTTGTACACCATGGGCGTGTCCCTGGTGTTACAGATTTGGTTTATACACTCTGGGCGTGTCTCCGGTGTTTGAAATAGTTTATCATAAATATTGTTGGGCACCATGGATTCGTCGCTAGCATTCTAGTTTTGATACTTAGACATTAGGTTGACACCAACGAGGGCATCACGAATCTTAAGGTGGGACAAACCGCTTATTATATGAATGATTGATTGATTATTAAAATTTGTTGGCCTAGAGTATGGCATGGACCCCACGCCATTGCTACTGAGTAAAATAGCTATGACATGAAGCCCGACGAAGCATTTACTATTCCTAACGAGACGCGATGATGGCTTTTGTGATCAATTACCCATAAAAGTCTACTCTGGTAATTTTCAGTGTGGAATTCTTGTTATGATCTGAGTGTATAGGCATCTGCATTGCATACACGATATCTCATACTGGCATGTTTATTTACTTATCTGCTATTCTGTCATAAATTTATTTGTCTCTTTGACTTTAAAGTGTGCTTAAGTATTATATGGTATGCGTTGTGGTAAATTTTGTGCCGTGAAATTGGTTAGAAGGTTTAGAGTGTTTTTTTACTTGGTTTTAGCTCATGGCATTCATGCCACAGGTGAGAAGGAGTACTTTGAGGAAGTCGTCTCAGAGGGAGAAGAAGAATTTGAAGAACATGGTGAGCTCCAGGAGCATGTGGACCCCGTTGATGCATTCTGAGGATTCGAGATCTCTGTTTTTGTTCTTTTGATTTAATTTTCATGCAACTCTTATAATATTTTGAAAATCTTTAGTGAAACTGTAATCGATATGTACTTTTGAATAGTTTAAAATTCTATTATGATGTAATAATTAACGTATGTAAATATGAATAAATGGCTAGAATATCCCTTTATTTATATTTATGTATGTCTCGACGTGCCAGGAGAACGGGGCATTACATTCCCCACCACCCTAAAGGGGTCAACCTAGGTTCAATTTAGCCGCTCAAACCTAGGTCCATCAGCTCATTCATCCAGCTCAACAAACTTTTTATTAGGCACTTTATTGGAGGACAAAGGCATCACGGATCAACAACTTACCTTTTGAAGATCAGACAGGCAAGTGGGGAGTCCCTAGGAGAGTAATGTTAGTGCAAACTGATAAGATTATAATATTATGTCTATGATTTTTGTAAAAAAAAACTGTATGGACAAATGCTGAAACTAGCTCCAGATTAAAAATTGGATATCAAACAATCAAAATAAAATTTGATAATACTCCCAAAGTTAGATAATATTCGATAATATTCTTGAATGCAAAACACGAACAAAGAGTGGAATTAGATCTATCGTGTTCTTCAGAACCTATCTAGTTGCCTATTTTTTGGATTCACATGACGTAGAAACACTAGAATGTTATATGGAATATCTGGTGGCTAGGTTTTGTAACAGTACATAAATAGATTACAGCAGGGACCTTTGGAGTAAATAAGTTTATGAAATTCTACCTCAACCCAGAAGTAATTTCATAAAAACATAAATTATACTTCATTCCACTAAAAAATTATAATTGCACTCCCGTCTTTATTCTCAAAATCGTAGTATTTGAGCTCTTGTTATTAAATGCTTATTTATTCTCCTCACGTTAAGATTATAGATACACGTCTAATAAATTAAATTACTATAGACACCCCAATTGGACCCCGCCCAATCTTAGGCGAATCCGATGATGAAAATAAGTAGAATAGTGCCTCAGTTCGATCCTCGAGAAGTGATCCAAGCTCGGTATTTGAACCTCAAACTTTCAAACCAATGAAATTTTGACGAACCATCGAAACTTGCTGCCCAAGTAAGGCTATACCGCCAACTCTCTTCATGGCGCCGGCCGTAGAACTTTGTAGAAACCCTAGGCCAAAGTGGCGACCGCCACCTTCCATCATGGCAACTGCCAATTCTCATTATGGCGACTGCCATAGAACTTTGTGAAAACTTTCAAAAACCTGGCAACCGCCAACTCTCATGGTGGCGACTGCCAACTTCAAATGGCCTGACGTGTCCCTTAAACGTGGCAGCATCTCATTGGCTGATAAAATCTATAAATACCGTACCATAGCGTACGTTTTCAGTACGAATTTTGAGTGAGAGAGACTCTTCTGACATACTGAGCAATCCCGAACCCCGACGCCGAAGCCCTGTCGAATTACCGAGATCCAAGCCTCCGACACCCATTTTGAAGCCTTGATCACCATCCGAGGATCAATCCATCGAAGCACATTTCCAACTTGAGGATTCCTCCGGCAATCTAGGTACTTTAATTGGATCCCCAGCCCTTCTAGCTCCACTTTCCATCCCTTTGGAGTGGTCGGGTTATTTTGATCATTTCATTTTCAATTATACTCTTATATTACTCATAGTTGCTTTATTAATGTTTGAATTCAATATTTAGCTTATTTGTTTTGTTTATTTGTTTATTCGTATTAAATTCATTCAATCATTAATTAGTGCAAACATAATTTAAATAATACGATTCAACAATGTCGTTATTGTTATAATTCCAAGCACTTACATGAAAATAGTTGTAATTGCCAATATTATACCTATTTAATTCTACTTCATATCTTTTTTATATACATATATATATTAATGTCCTAGCATCATTTTCTTTTCTTTTCTCTTAGTTAGTTTAATTTCTTTTGCTAGCACTTTGTTTCATTATCATTTTCTTTCTTGTAAGCATTAGTTTAATGTTCTTGTATTAGTATTTACTTTGATTTCTTTTCTTTTAGTTAGTTTAATGTCTTTTTCTAGCATTTACCTTTCTATTTCTTTTTCCTTTCGCTCAATAATAGTGTAATTTTTTTATTCTAGTCTTTTATCTTCTTATTAGCTTTAATAAAGTTCCATTTAGCATTTCTTTTCTCTTAATTTTAGTATTTAATTTCTTTTAAAACTCTATTTTCTATTTCTTTTTCTAGCTTTATAAGCTAAATTTCATCTTTAAACAACATTATAATTTTCTCTTTTAATAAAATTAAAACTCTTTTGTTTATTTCATTTCTTGTATTTTATTTTATTTTTTTTATTTTCTTTACAAATATAAAATGTGAATAAGTTAGATCTTCTTTTGTTAATAATTTCTTCAAAACCTTCTTTTGTTAAGACTAATTTTTCTTTTATAATGTTTTTCTTTCTTTTCCATTTTGTTAAAACCCAAAAATCATAAAAATGCACAAAATGTGAATACTTAGGTTTTCTTCTTTTTCAATAGCTTAATAACATTTTCTACCATTTTCATTTTAGTGTGTTTTTCTTTATAAACTTTTCTTTTCTTTATTTTTCTTTTAACTTTCAAAATTCTCTTTTTTATAAAACTTTCATTTTATTTTATTTTTTAATAAGGTTTCTTTTAGTATAGAATTTGCATGCATATTTTTACATTTAGTTTTTGCCTTCAATGATTAGTTTAGTTTATTTTTGACTATGCATGTTTTGGTTATTTTCTTTAGAATGCATGTTTAGAATAGTTTAGTTTGTTTTATTAACAATTCATGTTTAGGTAATTTTAGCATTTTCGACCATATTTTTATTCTTTTATACAAATCATACTAGTTTAGTTTATTTTTGTGAGTATCGCATGGGGGTGTGCTCCATGCATCCTTTAGGTAGAAATTATATGTCATAGGACTTAGGATTTTATTCCTTTATTTGCTCTAATTTTGAGTGTTATGTATATATTTTATGTATTTTTCATACTTAATTTTGGTTGTTCTCCATTTGTTTCCATTTTCTTTATTTGCACGCATTTGAGAAATTCTATTAAAGAACTAATGATAAATAGTAGAGGCCAACCTTATGGTTGGGCGAACGGAATGCCTAATACCTTCCCCGATTCGTACCTTAGCCCCCGAACCATTTTTCTCTAGTTAATGTTTTAAAGATCAGTAGTCGATTTTATTTTTCTTAATTTTTTTTTCAAAAACTAAGTGGCGACTCTATTTTTAACAAAAAAGAAGTTTTCAAAATTTGGCTTTCAAGGTGTTTAAAACATATTTTCCAAAATATCTTTGAATTCTCTTATTTTTGACCTCTAAATCCCAACGCCACAGTATTTTCTAGCGACTCTGCTGGGGATTAATTTTCAAAATCAAATAAGATGGCTAAACTTGAAAACATCATTGGTTCTTAATTAGAATTTTTTATTTGCATTTTTGCATGCATATGCATTGTTCTTCAAACCCCCCTGCCTGGTCGACCTGATGCCCTGAACGTTAATTTGTTTCGGGAATTGTTGGGGAGACGGACAACCCTTACTGACTGTACGCTATCATAGGTGTAGTAAAAGAGTTTGGACGTACTGTTTGACCATGTTCTGCACCACTCAAGGCATGGGAGGTATATACCCGGCTCTATTTAGAAGATACCTTGTTCAAATTAACCAAACCCGGCGTTTTGCATATAGTGAACTTAGACCCCCCCAGTTAGGTGCTGCTAACCCTAGTAGGACTATGTGTTTTCTTTATTGTATGTTTTGATTGTATATTGTTAGAATTATTTTGTTCGGATTAGCTAGTCCTTTTTTCGAGATTAGTCCGAGATTTTAGTTATCCTTCGTAAAAGTTAGTTTCTTCATCGGGTTCTTACCCGAATCTTTGCTTTTCACCATATTTGGCCTTCACATAAGTGGTTTTCTTCTCAGGGACGTGCCCATGTTTTGTTTGGACACCTTTAGAGTAGTTTCTCTCTCCTCTGGGTTCTTCTTTAATTATCAGTTTCTCTCGATTGTTGTATTAGGTTTGCTTCCTTTGTTATTCCCATGAGAGCTGGTCTTGTGATCCTGCCGTTATGCTACCCATTTTTCATCAGAATCCTAGTGCGTTAGATCTGTTTCACTCTCGGGGCGCTGTCTGTTTCTCTTTAGAATCATAGGTTAAACCAGTCTTTTGAGGGTTAGAACTGTCGTCTTACTGGAACGCCGTCCGTTTAGATAAAACCTTTCTTCTAGAATTTGGTCGATCTACCCCCTTTGGTTCTCATCCCAGGTTTTTAGATGTTCAGTTGTTATGCTGGTAATATGAGCTCGACAGGGGCATTATTTCAGTTTCAGCTGTTCTGGGGTATCTGGGGTATTTGCTATCAATTGTCTAAAACTGGCTATTCTACTTGTGGGATCTAGGTTTTTCTGTGGGATACCATTGATCTGGAAAGAATACAGTTGACACGAGTTTGGGTAAGATCAGAATCGGGCAGACTTCGTAGAGTATCTGAATTGACTAACATGGCAGAGAATAAGTTAATTTGACAGCCCTGATGAGGGCTATTATAGAGATACAATGAGCTGTGGAGCAGCAGACCCAAGGTCAAACTCAATGTCAGGCACAAATACAAGCAATTCAGGCCCGTATGTTAGGTGTAAATGGGCAGCCAAATAACACGAATGAGAATGCCGAAGACTTTTGGGATGACTACCAGGGACCAAAAATACCACAAGTCGTGGTACCACCGCGTGTTCCCCACCTAATTGTAGTAGAAGAGGAGAACACTGCCCAGTCTAGGGAATTTGCGCTGGCAAAAAAGATCGACCGGATGGAAAAGGTGTTGAGGAAAGCCAAAAGAGTTGAGGAATATATGCTCGATGTAGGGGGACTCTGCCTGTTCCCAGATGCCAAGTTGCCAGAAAAATTTAAGATGTCGGACATGAAAAAATTTGACGGAATCGAAGATCCCAGAATTCATCTCTGAATGTATGTTGGTACCCTGTCGCCAATGGGGATTGATGACCAATTGAAGGCTCGGCTCTTTCACCGATCTCTGTCTAGGGCAGCCCAGAAATGGTTCCTCTCCCTTGATGTAGCTAAAACCAGAACGTGGGAAGACATTGTAACAATTTTAATCAGCCAGTGTAGTTACAATGTCCAACTGGACGTTACTACTCGAGAGCTTAAGATAACTCGGTAAGAGAATCGAGAATCTTTCGTCGACTTTCTGACCCATTGGAGGGGAAAAGCTGCAAAGATGACAAACATGCCCTCTGAAAAGGAGCAAGTCCGGATCGTGGTAAAGAATCTGCAACCCCTCTGGAATGCTATCTGATTACACAGCCGCTCTCCACATTTGAGCAGTTATTTGATGTCGGAATTCAGATAGAAGATGCAATCCAATCCAGTGACATTGAGAAAACAGAACCCAATCAGAAACCACCAGGAAGGACTTTCGCTACAACCAACCAAAATCCATCCACTGCTCGCTCGGGCGAGGTGAACCTTTTAAATCCTTCTTCTTCCACCTATCTAGCAAACAACCTTCAGCAGTTAGACAATTGCCAACAGCAACAAAAGCCGAGGAGGGTCTTCACTCCCCTCAATATTTCTTTATCCACAGCCTTGAATTGACTCGCCGAGAAGGGGCTCATCAAGCCATTGGACCCCATGCCTGTTCCTGACCCACTTCCTCTGAGGTACAATGCCTCCTAATACTGTGCCTTCCACCAAAGCCAAGGGCACTTAACTGACAAGTGTATGTGGCTCCGCCATGAGATCTAGAATCTCATTGACAACAAAGTGATTCCTCCTCCATTAGCAACCCCAAAGCCGAACGTTACTACTAACTCATTGCCAAATCATGCTAGGCAGGCTGGGGTCAATTGTGTGACTTTGGGATAGTCTGAAAACCCGAGTCAGTTTATTTGTTCAGCACACCTTCCACGCCCGTCTGTCCACCTATCAAGGATTCGATAAGTTGTTAATTCCTGATGACTAGAGGCAGCCGAGACGGAATGGAAGAATGGAACGATAATGCTTGGGAATGGTATCGACCCATGATCCAGGGTTACCAACATGAGGAAGAGGAGCACAACGAGGTGGATGATTGGCCGTTGGATTATCCAACTAGGCCTTATGGGTTTAGTCGTGTACTTGATGGAATCACACTTTCCCGACTTTTTGAGGAAGAAATACATGTTGACGACATGCAATTCTATTGGCTAGTCAAGGTTGTGTTGAAATCTGATGGGACCGAATGGACCAATTTTTGGGCCGCTCGTGAACAGCAAGTAAATTTTATTAAAGAGGACATCTAGGAAGAAATCGATAACACGTAGGCTATCAAAAATGATTAGGAAAGACAAAAAAGGGCATCTATTAGTGACTTAAATGACTTGTGGGCATTTGAAAACCCTCTGCATGAGGTAAGACAGACTGATAATGTCATGCCCAGCTTATGGGACCCTGAAGATGGCGTAGAGCACCTTACGCAAAGTGAAAGACATTTTAAGCCAGCTCAGCTAGAGAAAGGATAGCCAAGTAGAAAAGGGAAGGAGACAGAGCAAGAGGAGGAAGATGATGCCGTATTGAGACAGTTGAAAAAGACACAAGCCAACATCAACATTTGGGGGCTATTGATGGCCTCGCACAAGCACAGGCAAGCTGTGCTGAAAGTTTTGAGCAAAGCCAACATGCCGATAGAAGCCACCTCAGAGCAATTGATCAAATTGATTCTACCGACAGTTGAACCAGAAGTCATTTTCTTTTCTGATAAGGATTTACCCGCTGAAGGAAAACATGGGTCCCAGTAACCCTCATCGATAATGGGTCCACCTTGAATGTTTGCCCATTAAAAATAGCCATCTTCTTGGGGATGAGGCACGGCCAACTTACTCCCTACAATCAAGGGGTGTGGGCCTCTGCCAACACCAGAGGGGATGTATTGGGACTGGTGTCATTCGCCGTTTCAGTGGGACCTTTGGAAACATCCGTAGAGTTTCACGTACTAGACGTCCCGGCTTCCTTCAATCTGCTGCTGGGCAGGCCGTGGCTACATGACCCGAATGTTCAGGCACTGTCGTCTATCCTGCACCAAAAACTAAAATTGATAAAGGATGGGGCAATTTTGACCATTCATGGAGAGGACAACATCCATCCCCCGAAGGGAGGAGAAGGTACAACTCTGTTAGAAGTTCAGCATAGTGAAGATGATGTGTTGCTCAGTGGTTTTTGGTTTGATAAAGTACAGGCTGTTCAGACGCTGATGCATGAGAAAGAAAGATATGTTAACCCGAAGGCCGTAACCATGATGAGAAAAATGTCCTTCTTACCCGGTATGGGATTGGGACGTAAACTGCAGGGAATCCCAGAATCCATTCAGGTATTGCCAACTTTGCACCGTTTTGGTCTTGGGTATGAACCGACGGAAGAAGATCTGAAAGGGCCTAGAAAGGGACGAAAGGCCAATTATTCCGGGACACTCAATGGATACTTCATCAAGGAAGGGGAAGACTTCCCGTATTGTGGCTTTTTAGAACCATGGATTGATGAAGAAACCAATCAAAAGCAGTCTGGGTTGGAGATCTTTTTCAGCCACTAGTTGTCCGACACAGAGGAGGAAGAAACAATGGAAGGAGAGAAGAAAGAAAAGAAGGTTCAGAAAGAGGATTGGGTTGACAAACTCGACGGTACCGACATGGGAATGCTGTTCCACGAGAAGATGACTCAGCTGTACATAACTAAATCGGACTGTTACATGATGGGTTTCAGCGCACCGACCGACTGTACCCGGCTCATTGTTGGCGCCGCCACAAAGGAAGTAAAGAATTGGACCGTTGAGTCTGATGATGTGCACTTTGTCTGTCCCGAGTCAGGGATCGAGTCTGAGTCTGTAATCGAGGGCACATCTGTTGGTGCTCCCCTTTCTTCCTTTGCTATCGAGTTTGTAATCCCCGCTATTTTTAATGAAATAAACAAAATTTTCAGTTACTCTGCTTTGTTTGATTTATTTCATACACTTTCTGACGATTTTGAATTCGACGGGGATATCCCTAAAGCAATAAAACTTTTAATAAAAAGAGAAGAAGAAATGCGTGCCCAACCAATAATTGAAGAAATTTTTTCAATAAATCTAGATAATGAAAATAATTCGCAAAATGTCCAAATTAGTTTTTCTTTATCCTTAGCTGAACAAGAACAATTAATAACTTTATTAACAGAATTCAAAGATGTGTTTGCATGGTCTTATGAGGATATGCCCGGAATTGATCCCGGCATCGTCCATCACCATATCCCTCTATACCCCGATGCTAAACCGGCCAAACAAAAATTAAGACGCACCCGACTAGAATGGGCTCTAAAAATCAAAGAAGAAGTTGCCAAACAGATCAACGCTAGATTCCTAATGGTGACTGAGTATCCGAAATGGGTAGCCAATATAGTGCCAGTTTTAAAGAAGGACGGCCGCGTCTGAGTCTGCATGAATTTTTGGGATCTCAACAAGGCTAGCCCAAAAGATGATTTTTCGTTGCCACACATCGACGTCTTGGTAGACACTACAGCAGGGCATGCCTTGCTATCATTCATGGACGGTTTTTTTGGGTACAACCAGATTTTGATGGATCCCGAAGACAAAGAGAAGATGACATTTACCACACCTTGGGGCACTTATTGTTATTGTGTGATGCCGTTTGGTTTAAAGAATGCAGGGGCAACCTATCAAAGGGCTGCCACTACCTTATCGCATGACATAAAACACAAGGAGGTCAAAGTATACGTGGATGATATGATTGTCAAATCCAAGGATCGGGAAGGCCACATCCCAGCATTGCAAAAGATCTTTGAAAGGTTTCAAAAATACAAGATGCGGCTCAACCCGCAGAAGTGTGCATTTGGAGTCACTGTCGGAAAAATGCTCAGATTTATGATCACTCAACGAGGCATCGAAGTCGACCCTTCAAAAATCAAAGCAATTTTGGAAATGTCTCATCCGAGGACCGAGCGAGAAGTTAGGGGTTTTTTGGGAAAGATCCAATTTATTAGCCGCTTTATCGCTAAATTGACAACTACTTATGAGCCGCTCTTCCGTCTATTGAAGAAAGGAGTTAAATTTGAATGGGATCAGAAATGCCAAGACATCTTTGATGCCGTACAACAATACTTACAAAATCCTCCTGTTCTAGCTCCTCCCGAACCCGACAAGTCACTGATCCTCTATTTGTCGGTGACTGATTCAGCTATGGGAAGCATGCTTGCACAAGAAGGTAAAACTAGAGTCGAGAAAGTCGTCTACTACTTAAGCAAGAAGATGACCGGGTCAGAAATATGGTACACGACGCTGGAGAAGACATGTTGGGCCTTGGTTTGGGCTTCCTAAAAATTGAGGTATTACATGCTGTCTTTCACAGTGATCATCATCTCTCGGATGGACCCGCTGAAGTATATGATCGAAAAACCGGCACTAACAGGAAGGCTGGCCCGATGGTTGCTGCTATTATCCGAGTTTGATCTCCAATATGTCACCCGAAAGTTAGTCAAAGGCAGAGCAGTGGCAGAATTTTTGGCCGACCAACCAGTTGGAGGAGATGAAGATATGGAATTCCAGTTTCCCGACGAACAGCTAATGAAAGTTGGGGATGATAGATGGACTCGGTATTTTGATGGCGCATCCAATTAATATGGCTATGGTATAGAAGTCCTTCTTGTCACCCCCGATGATTCGCATGTTCCGTTGTCCCTAAAACTCAATTTCGAAGTCACCAACAATCAAGCTGAGTATGAAGCATGTTTTGCGGGATTAGAGGCAGCCTTAGAACTAGGGACAAGGAAACTGAAAGTCATTGGAGACTCAGCATTGGTAGTTTCGCAAGCAAGAGTAGAATGGAAGGTCAGGGATGTAACCTTAATTCTCTACCATCACGAACTGGAGAGGCTGATATCGTGCTTTGAATCATTAATCTTCACCCATGTGCCAAGATTGCAGAATGAGTTCACCGATGTACTGGCCACCCTAGCATCCATGATTGACATACCACCCGGAGTTCGAATGAGACCTTTGATAATTGAGCAGAAAAGGAAGCAGGCAAATGAAATGACAGCCGCTCTCGAAGAAAGCACGAACGGACTTCCATAGTATTTTGACGTCCAGAACTTCATTGAAAAATGAGAATACCCCAAGTTTGCCAGTAAAAAGGATAAATGGGCGATGCGACGATTGTCTGCGCAGGTTGTCATCTGTGGTGGTAGACTGTACAAATGAGGACATTCTGGGGTTAACAAGCTATGTGTAAACACTAAAGAGGGTCAAGAACTGATGAAGGAAATCCACGCAGGAGTTTGTGGACCACACATGAGCGGAAATATGTTAGCCAAGAAGATCCTACGACAAGGATACTTTTGGATGATGATGGAAACATATTGTATTCAATTTATGCGGAGGTGTTATAAGTGCCAGATTCACGCAAACCTCATGCACGTTCCCCTGTCTCAGCTGTATAATCTGACGTCACCATGGCCGTTTTCAGTATGGGGCATCGACGTTATTGGCAGAATAACACCAAAGGCATCTAATGGACACGAGTTTATCTTAGTGGCCATTGACTATTTCACCAAGTGGGTGGAAGCAGCTTCCTACTCAGTATTGAAGGCCTCCCACGTTGCTAAGTTTATCAAGCAAAATATCATTTGTCGGTACGGAGTCCCCCACGAGGTCATTTCGGATAATGGCTCACATTTCCAAGAGGAAGTCTTGGACCTTTTCAAGGAATATAGGATAGTGGCTTATAAGTCCTCGCCATATCGGCTGCAAACCAACGGAGCAGTCGAGACAGCAAATAAGAACATCAATAAAATTCTACAAAAGACAATCAACTCACACAAAGATTGGCCAGAGCATCTACCATTTGCACTCTGGGGATACCGAATGTCGATCAGAATCTCAACCAGAACTACGCCATACTCTTTAGTGTATGGGATGGAAGCTGTTCTTCCCATTGAGGTGGAAATCCCCTCACTAAGGGCAGTGGCCAAGGTCAGAATTTCAGAAGCAGAATGGCAGAGGAATCGGATGGAGGAGTTGCTCCTGTTTGATGAAAGAAGGCTGCAAGCTCTATTTCATGTACAAGGTTACCAAAAGAGGATAGTCCAAGAGTTCAACAAAAAGGTCAAGACTCGAGATCTTAGAGAGGGAGATCTGGTTCTTAAGGAAATCAGAGCTGTTATCTTTGACCCAAGGGGCAAGTTCAAGCCAAACTGGTCTGAACCGTTTCTCATTAAAATCATCATGATTGGTGGTGCGGTCATTATCATGGACTTAGATGGCAATGTATTCTCCACTCCAGTAAACCTTTATCAACTCAAGAAGTACTATCCCTCAGGTAAAAATAAAGATAAAAGAAAAGTTCGTTGAGTTGAAAACCAAAAAGGCGACTTAGGTAAAAATTAGAGTAGTCTGTAAAGAAAAAAAACCCGAAAGGGTGACCTTGGCATAAGTTAGGGCAATACAAAAGGAGAATGACAATACTCGAGTAAAAACTGAGCCCAAACTACGTTAAGACCTAATTCCATCTTTTGGGATACGTAGGCAGTTTCTTTAAGAAGTCTGGCCACTTTTTTTGTTTTTAACTATCCTTGAATCTGAGTAAGACCAATGCAAATTAATTCTTGAATTTTGATAATAAAGTCATTAAAACTTTGGATAAATTTAAACCATCTTAAACATAAAGTGGGAAGTTTTTCATTACTACAGACAAGACTATAAAGTTCTTAAATAAAGAAAGGGCACACAAGTTCCAAACTTTACAAACAAAATGAAGAAAATTGTGAAATTTTCAAAACAAAGCAGAGGCCCTCAAATTCTCCTCCTTTTCGCCACTTGTTTTCCTATCTTGTGTCGACTATGTCTTGTATTCAACAGAAAGATCAAGACACTCAAACTTGTGCATCACCATCAATGTGCGAGATGGCCAGGCATCCCGATACTGTGCTAGAAAAGGAGCTCGCAATGCAGAAGAAAACATATGGCCTTGAATGTTGGGGAAAATGGTCTGGCTCTGCCCGAACTGCCGCATGATCTGACATGGGTAGTAGAAAGAAGTATGAGACAGATCAACAAGCAGCACACCAGGATGATCCATAGTGGTCAGAGTCATAGCAGGATTCTGCCACTAGGGGCATTGCCAGGTAATGTCTGAACCAGTCAGAGAGGAAAGATATTGTCGCCAAGATGCCTCAGTGTCACATAACTGATAACGCAGATGGTAAGGGAAAGCAGTGGCATTGTGACTATCAGTGGGAGGTTTCTGTATAAGGTTCACCTTCTCCATCAGCCAGATTTGTGGCAAGAGTTAGAATAGTGAGAGAAAGGCTTTACAGTGTAAACAGAGAACTTGATACAAAGGAAGATGTTGAGATCACCTGGAGGAGTAAAGGGCTGCTAGCAAAGGTGGTGATTTCGCCACGATGAACAGCGTCCAAGCCCAGCAGTGTCTCAGCTAAAACCAGGGGCACGAAGTCTTTCTCCATCCACATTTGGCCAGTAATGTCAACTAGGACACAACTAACCCGCTCATCGGAAGGGACAAGTAGATACTGGGCAAGGAGGCAGAAGCAAAGTGCATAATGGCGCCGTAGTTGAAAGTCTAGATCGCTGAGGTCACCAGTAGGATGG
>JAOTRH010227717.1:0-10282 GCA_034768845.1 Heliamphora exappendiculata
TTGAATCAAATGATGCCAAAATTTATATTAAATACAAAAAATCAATAAACCCCAATTGTTTTCAGTTGAAAAAAATGTAGAGAGAGAGGGGGGGGTGTATGTGTTTAAGGACAAAATCGTAAAATTAAAATAATTGACAGAATTAGATTTTTTTCGTTAAGTTACTAATGGATTGAGTTTATTTGAAACAGACAACCAAATTGGGTATCAGTGATATTTTGAAAATCTTAAGAGTAATTTTTATTTTTGTCAAAAATTAAATGAAAAATTATTGTAATTTACCCTTAAAAGAATAACCGACAAAGATGCTCTATATGGATGACTCTACTAATGCAAAATTATCGTACTTTAAAAATATTATACGATATTATTTATGTAGTATTTTTAAAAAATAAAAATGCAATATGCATGTTTGAGTAGTTAATTTATTACTTATTTACTTATTTATTTATAAATAAATAAGTCAAAACAAAAATAAGCTTATTCGTTGGAGTGATATAAATAAGTCATTTTGTTAAAATTTGATTTTTTTCGGCGATTTTTGGCTTATTTGATTTATTTTGGCTTATTTACTTAAATAAATTTGGTTTATTTTGATGATTTTTGGCTTATTAAGTTTATTGGCTTATTTGCTTATTAACTTAAAATTTAACTTATTTAATTCGTTTGAATGATATAGCTTATTTTTTAATATAAGTCAATAAATCAATAAGTCATGTTTGTACAAACATGGCTAATAATTCTTAATGAGTTATTTTTATATTTTATTTATTTAATAAAAATAAATTAATATTAATTTATAAAAAATAATTTTTTATTGTACAATTAACTAACCCACAACATTGATGATGTTATATGTTATTATGAGAGTAGTAAATAATTATTCAGCTGACACTATATTTTGTTTTAAATTTTTTATAAAAAAATATTAAAATTAAAATTACGAATATGGTGAGAGTACGTAAAATCATGAGTGAGCCATTCCTAACGAATTGTCCATATATTTACCCACTGGCAACGCTACAGTTAATGCAAGGGTGTTATGTGAACCCTTAGAATAAAAAAAATTACTATGTATAATTTTTAAAAAATATATATGTTATTTGTAAAATAAAAAAGAATCTAATTAATTTTGTAAGAAGTTTTAAATTCACATGCTTTGTTATTATTTATCCCTACTAATATAAATTTTAATACATAATTTATAATTATTCAATACACTTAAATAGTATATGAAAGCACAAAATGGTATGAATTTATCTTTTTCCAATAATCTAAATTAATTGTAAGTTTTAGTAACTTGTGTTTGATAAAACTACCAATTGTAAAAATTTATGTTTATACATCTTTTTGGTATAATAATGACATCAATATATAATATTAATTTTTTGTTATGATGTGAAATGTTCAAATTAATTTAGAAGTTTATTAAGTATATGCGATGAATATTATCATATACTAATTATTGAATTTGACTTACTAATAACACCAATGACAAAAAATTTTGTAGTCGTCACAGTATTTGCTCGATACAAACCGTTTGTTTTCTCCTTATGCTAAAAACACGTAAGTGAGTTTTTGGCATTAGAACAATTCAACCGGCTTTTTTACTCTCTTTTTTAAGAAATTATTTTATACATAGATAATTATTATTAACACGCTAATATAGTGTGTTTAACTACAAAATTCTTACCCTGTACTTCTTACTGTATAATTTTTTCTTTTCTTTTTTAAATTAAAAAAATGAAAAATTAGAGGAAAAAAAGTCCTACACAGAAATTATATCAGTGAACTCTATCATGATCTAGCAAAGATTCAATAGGAGGTTGAGCTGCTTCCAACCTCTCCAAAGCCTTTCATGATAGAGCATATACCTAAACTTGTAAATATCTAATATGCATGTATTAATTGGATATATTAAATTAATATATTGATTTAGTATTTTTTATTGAATAACTCCTTTCAAAGCTAAATGTATGTTGTGTTATTCCAACAGCAAGTTATTGTGCTATTAAAAAACTCTTATGAATATATTTTTATGATTAGACTATATTTATTATGTAGAGATAATTGAGTGAGTCGCTTACATTAAAATAAAATAAATTTAGTATTTGTTAAATTATATTTACTTATAAATAAATAAATAATAAATATATATTTTTTAAATAATTAAATAAATATTTTTCTTATTACATAACTACTAATATGAAGTTAATTTCATTTTTAGCATGGGCAACAAACTCAATAAATCTTAACCTGCTTTTTTTTTTTGGTTGTAAAAATACATATATAAAATGGTTTTAAAAAAATTTAATTGATTATAATAAAAGGATAAACAAATATACTTTTTAAAAAAAATTTAAATAAAAAAACTTTTTTTAAAATTAAATCAAATAAAAACTTACAGAATGAAGGAATATTCGATCTTTGTGGTGATCCCTATGGCATACCACGGACGCTCGTCCCCTCGTTTCCCTGGCCCGGAAAATTTAGTTTCAAAAACCTAAATCCGTACGGCTGTTCAGAATCGCCGAGGTTTTAGCCTTTCGCCCATCCTCTGGAAAAGGGTTTTAGGGTTTTTCTCTCTCTAAACTATCCTTCGCCTTCTTCTGTTTCATTCTCTTCCTGAAACCCCAGAGCCATGGATAGATACCAGAAGGTCGACAAACCGAAGCCCGAACTACCCATAAACGAGAACGAAATCCGAATCACAGCGCAGGGTTTGGTTAGGAACTACATCAGCTATGCCACCACTCTTCTTCAGGTACTATTTCTTGCCTCGTTCGTTGGATCCCTGCCTTTTATCTTTTGGTAGCTTCACTGTAACGGTTTTTTTTTTTTTTGGATTTTTTAGGCATTTTCTTGTGTTACCTTTGATGGGTTTTTGTTTGATACCCGCCATGTTTTATGATGAACAAACTGGTATCTCTGTTGTGATGTGTTTCTCTTTTATGATGAACATCTCTTTGATTGTTACAGTAATTTTTATGGAATCCATTGATTGATGGATAGGATTTGTGTTATCTTGCATTAATTTGTAGTACAATTTCCTGGCATTCGCTGAAGTTATATAGCAGAAGATGATAATGCCGCAGTTTTCTTAAATTTGGGGTGAGATTGTAGTTTCACTCTGTTTGTTTGACTAGTTGTTGTGCGCCGTCTGTAATTTGTCCAACCTATAGTACAATTTGTTCATGTGGAGCTTTATGGGCTTCTAGTAATATTTGTGTTTTGATTTGTGTTCTGTGGGTGTTGATGGATTGCTGTGAAGGTTAGATACCTCATATATAGTGCCCGTCTGATTTATTTGGTCATTGATTGATTTGTCAGTTAAATGATCTATTGTATGCTTGTGTCTGGGTTTCTGGTTTTGTGGTTTGTTTAATTGTTTCACTGTGCTTACTGATGTTGCAATTGCTTGTATTTCTACTTTTCTACAAGTCAATTTACCATAAATATAATTTTTTATTTGACTAGTTTATATTTGTTTTTCATATTTTGCATTTGCCTGGGATTGGTATTTCAGTGATGCAATTGCAAATTTGCAACCATGTTGGCATGGCAAGAAGGTTCTGAGGTAGTTGTCAATACTAGATTTGGTGTCAGATGGGCATACTTTTGTAGGTACTCAGTTAGTCATTTTGACTGTTCCATTAGTAGTAGCTAGTCTAAACTTCGGGTATGTGTGCCAAGTGCTTGTATTATCCATGAAATGTGGCTCTGTAGCATGTGATTTAGTCGTTGGGAAGCACTAATTGCATGTAGGTGTGTTCGAAGCAAATTTGCAGCATCAGAGCAATAGCGATGAAACTATGAGTAATCATGCTTGGTAGTTTCAAGTGCCTGTCTGACTGCAGTTCTGGTTCTGGTGGTCAATGTGCTGGATCATTACATGTGTTTGTTTGGACCGGACTCATGTTGAAACTGCAGCCCTAACCTGAGTTCAATGATACTTTGGTTCCCAACAGGGATGATCTTTATGTATATTGGATTACTATAACACCGTAAAAGGCCTTTTCATCTTTGTCGTGCTTCTCTTTGATCTAAATTGCCTTCACACGGCCCCTGTTATTTTCACCCTACTCTCAGTATAATTTCAGGTCACAGGTAATTGTGTTTCCTTTATAGTTTATACTTTTAAGCCACCTAACAACTGTTGACCTTTATTCTCATCCATGGAGCATTTTCTATGCCTCTATGATTCTTTTGTATGAAATAGTTGGCAAACTTTTTGACTGGAGGGCCTTTTATGGAATAATGTTCTCAACCATTCGGATAAGGAGTTATCGTGAAACTTTTCTGAAATGAAAGATTTTGTTGGCTGTATAAAGATGTTTGGCTTTTTTTTTATCATCTGAGCATTGGTGCTGAACCATTTCCCTGAATGGGAGGACTGCGGGAATGCCTTTGATGAAACATCGAGCAGGAGCATCTATTGAGCACCTATTTGTGCATATGAAATACATGCCTTTATGTGTACAGATCTAAAATTTTAATTTTATACATTGATTGGTGTTAATATTAAGAGATATCAAGCAACTGTCATTTATTTATGATTATTTTATGTGATAATAAATGCTTGGTTCTATTTCTATAGAAGCAAATGATGGGCCTAGCAAGCATCATGACATGTTGACCTGATGTTTGGTGGTTTATGGTTATTGTACTAGAAAGGTCTTTAGTTCAATTCTTCCACTGTTTGCTCTGCAGCTAAATGTTCTCATTCTAGGCACGCAAGACTCATACCCTTGGAAAGTGATAGTGAGGCATGGATCTGCATCCTTCAGTTAGTGTTTCTATTGGGATTGGGTCAAAATATCTAAAACACGGAGGATTGCTATATAATGGTGACCGTAATGCAAGAGCAATGGTGATGATTATTACTACATATTGTATTCAATTTGACAAGGACAAATCAATTTCATTAAATTCGTTATGATAATCTCTGCAAGTAGCTCTCTCTCTCTCTCTATTGTCATCATAGTTATCAAATCGGGATACGAATTGTTTATCGTTTTTTTATTTTTTTGAATAATGTGTTGTATCGTATCGAGTATCTGAAGATATTTAATATATATAAAATAAGTCAAAAAATATGTATATTTGATATAACACAAATATCTTGCAAGAATAAAACATTAAATAATTTTAATTAATAATATTATAAATATATCATTCTTGGAAATTAAAAAATGCACCAATTAGTTGTTAATGCATATGAAATACAAGAAAAAATGTTACAAGTAAATTTATTATTATAACCCAAATTGAATTTACCGTATATAATATGTTCTTTATATTGCATTAATATATTACTTAAGTTTTAAAATTCTAATCTACAACTTTTAAGTTTTCAACTAGTTTGTTCAGAAAAAAACTATATAAATGTCAGAAGATTCTTAACACTAAACGAAAATGATGAGGGTTAGACTTTGAAGGCAATTTTCACTCAAAGATTCTGTTTCTAGATTAATTGATGTTTTAAACAACTTGGCAACGATGCTGTCATATATGAGATCCGACACATATTCTATAGATTATTTTGTGTTGTATCTCAGAATTAGGCCTTTTCAATCAGGCTTGCGAGGGATGCTTAACTTTTGTTGGCTCCTGCTGCTCCACTAGCCTAGATGTCATGGAGCATGACTTGATTACTTATAATGCTTTTATGTATTTGAACGAACCAAAAGTGGAAAACTCTTAGGAAGCTAGTTTTGTAATGTTTTTGCTTAATGTCTTCTTTTGTTTTTTGGTTATGCTGATCGGTAATCATCTGCTATTATTATATTTTATGATTCATTATGTAGGAAAAGCGTGGGAGAGATATTGTCTTGAAAGGAATGGGGCAGGCAATTAGCAAGACAGTAGCCATTGCAGAGATTATAAAGGTTTATTCATCTATAGTTGTTCTCTTTTTGTTTCCTTTTGTTCCCCTTTACCATTGGATGTTCTGTGTGGAAAATTAATGAAGTGTCCCCCCCCCTCCCCTCAACCCCACAAACAGAGGAGAATTCCCCACTTGCATCAAGATACTGCTATCAGTTCATTAAGAATAACTGATGTATGGGAACCGATTGAAGAGGGACTTCACCCGTAAGTTTCTATGCATTGTGACCGCCTCTGAACTTATGGGTATATTGAAGCTACCCCATCTAATACTAGTTTTAACGTTGGTGTCAAACAGTGTAAAGCAGACGCGCCACGTCTCAATGATTTCAATTACCTTGTCTACTAAGCAGCTAACGAGGAACTCTCCAGGGTAAATTTCATGTCTAAATCTTAAGTTTCTGTTTGGGAAGCAACAAAATTGGCCTGAACAGAAGTACTAGAATTTGCCTGGTTTAGGAAATCTGGAAATCCCAGCTTAAACTCCTGCTTTAACTAACCATGTATTTGTTTTCTTCTTGTAATGATCCACCAAGAGTTCTTACATATAGCCCATTCATGTTTTTCTTCTCTCTTTCCCTCCCCCTCTTTCTCTGAAATTAAATTTCATTTGCCTTCTAAGCGAATTCCTTTCTTTCCTTGTTCTTTGACTCAAAGCTGGCTCTTGGTGCAAATCTGTGTACATAGGTACCAAGCTCCATCTCATCCAGAGCAACCAAGGCCACAGTATAGTTATCAACAGCAACAACAACCTAGAGAAGCACGCGTACCCTATAACGCTGTTAATGAAGGTGATGGCATGAACAAAAGACAAAGATAGATACTGTTGTTATATGGTCATTGTTATTTTTACTAAAATATATTATAAATTTGATTTTAGATTCATATGGTCGAGGACGAGGCCGTGGAAGAGGGGTAGGACGTGGCTGGAGCAGGGGTGGATATGGAAACTACCAAGGTATTGGCTCCTAAATCATATTTTGTCATGCAAAAAAAAAAGAGAGGATCAATTCTAGTTATTTTCAAATGCTGTTTAATATAGTGCATATCCTTGATGTTTGCTACATTTGCTTTACGACAGAAAATGGCGGATATTCAAACTGGGGACGAGGTGGTGGGCGTGGCAGAGATTCAAATTGGGGCCGAGGTGGTGGGCGTGGCAGAAGTTGGGGGTACCGTGGTTAGTATACTATATGTTCCTGTGCAATATTGGCTATTAGAACCCACAAATTGTCCCTGTTTTGAGGCTACCCAATTTAATTTACTCCAGAGTTATTTTTTGATTAAGAACTGGTCTCAATTCATGGAAGGTTTTTCAAGTATTGCCCTACATTTATATTTTGTTTTTAGTCATATTAAATTATAAATCATTTAGTTACCCCTTCCTTACTCTGTAAGCAGAAGGTTGATCTGAATCATTTAGTTAATTGGGTTTGATCAGGACAAGAACCTCCTTTTTTGGCTGGTGCTGAGTATGAAAGAGGAAGAGGCGGGGGCGGCAGAGGTTATGGACGTGGCCGTGGACGGATGGGCAGCCGCTCGAGGGGTGGTGGGGACCAGGCATAATTGAGGGTTGGTGTGCTTTGCTCCAGTAGCTAAATAGTTTGCCATACCTTAGCGGTTGTTATATCCAAGTTCTGTTTTGGAAAGGTGTGAAATTATGCTCACATTCTTCAAGGTTTTTGAAGAATTGATTTTGTTCCTTTTTCATCATGGTATGAATATGGGCAAAGCTTGTTTAATTCTGTTGCTTTTATTTAGCCAAGAGCAAGTAGCTAATTTCTGATTGCTGTCCATTTCACTCTTGTAGTCCAAGTTTGTTATTGTATTTATTCAAATATCTTCATTTCAGTTTCATTTGAACCTTTTCTCCTTGATATATTGATGTAATTACATGTGATTTCTGAGTAATTTTTCAATAATTTGTTTACACTGAAGTTTTGAAGGAGCATTAGAATCTCCACTCCATTTTGCCCATTGAGCTAACTATACCGCTGTGTAAGCACAACCTTGAAATCTCTCTCAACGTATTGGGTTAGGAAAGATCAACTCTAACTAGGGTTGGCTTTACACGATAAAAACGGAACGAGGGAGGGTATTGTGCATTACTGCATAGTACGGTGTTGTGCATTGCTGCATAGTATGGTGAACAATACCTTTTCCAGTTCCCAAAAGAACCTGCATCCAAACTGAAAAACTTGATCATTTCTTTCATTCTAACCACGATCGAAAAGAGCTCTTTCATTTCATAAAGGCGACATGGATGGACTAAACTCAATATCTACTTGAGACATGTACAAATTTTTTTTAAAAAGGCTTCGGCAAAAAATCACAATGCACTTGTAAATCAATCCCTTCACTTTTTTAATGATAAGCAATGGTATTTTTAAAAGGCAATAACCATTTATACCCCGCACCCCACCAAAAAAAAAAAAAGTTGCCCAAATACAAAACAACTAACAACAAAAAGACTTTATACAAGTGAAATTTTATCTAAAGCTTTGCCAAAGAATTCCTTTGTTTTATGCATTATAAGTTCCTCTGAAAATTCCTTTAAATAGGGAAAGATTAGCAAACAAAATATCAAACTCTAAAAATTCCTTTAAATAGGAAAAAATTAGCAAACGCAATATCAAAATCACTGTACGGAGATAGGTTCCCCATCTAGTCTATGGGATTTAGTTTGAAATTTTAAAGAAACCAACCTCCTCTAGTCTCTACCGTAGTTTCCCCGTTTGGCATTTTGTCATATTGAAGCATTGGGGAGTACAAACTTGTTTAGAAGGAGAATACAATAAGGGCTTATTTAGTATTTCAGATGAGTTTGGATAGGATATAAGAGATAAATAATATTGTGAGTTTTACATGTTTTTTTAATACTAGAAAATTATGGAATGAATTATGCATATACAGTAAAAAATTTAGTTCATATTTAGTTATGGTCGAATAAAGAATTAGATAAAATTTATAAAATTATTTTTGATCGTTAAATAAATATGGAAGATAATCTGAAACATAGTACTAATAATATCAACGAGACCCTGTTATTATTAATACAATGAATGAAGTATTAGTAATTCGATATTTACCAGATTATTAATCTTAATCTCGCGATACGAACGTAAAATTATTAGTTATGGGAGACAAATTATGACATTGTGCGATCCAGTGTTTTTTTGTCCAATCCAATGCCTCCCGATACTTTAATCCAAACATGCTCTAAGGGGGGAGAAAGGGAAAGTTGGGTTGTGGTTGATTACTGGATAATTTTAGCTGGATTGGAATATTGACAAAATTATAAGGCATAAGTTATACCAGGGATGAAAATGAGAGAATACAATAATATTATGTATTTAATATATAAAAATTATAAATAACACAAAGACTCACTTGATTGTGCAATGAGATTAAATTTATTGAG
The DNA here is from genome assembly GCA_034768845.1 of Heliamphora exappendiculata. Lineage (NCBI taxonomy): Eukaryota > Viridiplantae > Streptophyta > Magnoliopsida > Ericales > Sarraceniaceae > Heliamphora > Heliamphora exappendiculata. Next base: position 9,308 of record JAOTRH010227717.1, read on the forward strand.
TTTATGCAATTCATTTATCTCGAGGATTAATGGAAATGCACAAGAACCATGTTTAGTTGAATTAGTTGAATGAACTAAATTTATTAATATTGAATTTACATAATAGTGCGTAAACTATTATGAATAAGATTAATAATGTAATTTGTTATGTGGCGCATTATGTTTGATCGAGAATAATATAACTTATGATTAAATAGCATATAGCTTGTTTTGACATTATTCAAGTGACACTAAAGTTAATATTGATGGAAGAGCAAGTATTTTTCCTGTTTTTCTTTCTTTTGGGATAAATAAACTCTCAGTGTGATTAGCTCAGCCCAACTTGCCTATAGCCCGAGCACGTAGCCCCTGACCTTGGGCCTGAGCCTATGGGTTGGGCCAGGCCGGGTCAAGCCGGGGCTCGAAACCCCAAGCTTAATCCCAAATTCGTCCATTTTGGCCCGAATCCAAGCCTGCCCATTGTGTTACCGTTAGGCTTGGCCCGGCCCAGCCAGAGCTCGGCGCCTCCAACGGCCACTTCTCTATATTCAACGATCACAAATTCAAAACAAACAGCCTAGATCGTTATTTTTTGAAATGAAGGGTCGAGATTAAGTATCTGTTGAGGGTGGACCGGCCCGAGCTCAGCCCAATGACTAATTTTTATTTTTATTTTTTATCAGGTTCAGACTAAATTTTATTTTTATTTTTTAAATATGTAAATATTATTTTTTTACATTTTTAATTTTACATTTCATTTGTAATGTATTTTAAGTAGAGAATAATGCAAATAATTATTAGACTTGTATGTACCAAGCTAGTTGGGATATACTTAACTTATAACGATGTAATTTTTTTTTTTTTTGAAAGTGTACAATACACTTATAATGTGTAAAATATAATATAATTGTTAAAATTTAATTTTTTATTAATAAAACTTATATTGTATTTTATTATTTCAATTGTTCAAGTATATTGCATTTAATTGTTAAAGTT
>JAOTRH010227728.1:0-10281 GCA_034768845.1 Heliamphora exappendiculata
GCTTTGGACTTTTTGTTGACAATAATCAACTTTTACCCCCTCCCCCCCCCCCCACACACACACACAAGAAGAAGAAGAAGACAACCAAGCTTCTCAAAGGGATTGGACCATCATGTTGAGCCATTAATGGGCTAAGTTTGGTCCAATTCAGTAATATGAACTATTTATTTTATTGTTCTTAATGTTTAGATTATCTAAGCAGAAAAGTCAAATTGACTGAAAAGAAAAAATTGCATGTTAAAAAAAATGAATAGTGCCATCCATTTACTATTCATTTTTTGTGTTTTGTTAAAACAATTAACAATATTCGATTAATTTAATTTTTTACATAAATAATTTTTATATTAAAAATAATAAAATAAACAATTAAAATCATCAAAATCAGCGTTGCTTAAGCATATAAATGGCCCAACAAGACCATCTAGCCCCATTAAGGGACTTAGAGAGAAGCCCATTCTTTAAATAATAATAATAAAAAAAAACACCCATTATATTCCAACAAAACTCAAACTGAAGTTCACATCTTATCAAACGCAATCTTCTTAACACTAAGCTAAAGATGATAGAGAATAACATTTCTATCTAATGCTTAACCATTCATGGTAAGCCCAGTAAAAAGAGCAACTTAGTGTAAATAGTTCATGTTGAGGTGACTTTATTATGACTTCTTTTAGTCTCAGTATGATCTTAGACAGGAAAATTTATTCAGTAAATTCGAAACACCACGTGTGACGTGACAATGTGACAAACCAATAGTGTCTTACAATTTGGAAGTCTTCGTTGGAATTGAAAGATAAAAAGAACACATTGTTTTAGCAAACTGCTTGAGCAATCTTTCGGCGGTTGAATAGTAATTTATCCAAAAGTTATTATTTTGGTTCTGAAAAGGAGAGCTCGAACAATTCCTTTTTAAAAGTCTTTATGTTATCATATTACTCCCTTGGGCCACCCCTGTTATAAATAGGTGGTCACATAGGGCTTCAATGGCAAAGTTTAAGAGATAAATTTTCTTAAGGCATACACCATTGAAGATTAATTCTATCAAGTCTTCAGAGCTAAACAAAAAAGGCTATTTTGTAAATACCTCTAGTGATTTTTAAGGTTACATTATGTAGATTTCATCGGTGGAAAGCATTGTGAATTCGACATGTTGTGATAATCAAATAAAAGAACGGTATACGTATATTCAACAAGTTCAACTTAAAGAGTCTAAATTATGGATTCAACAGGAATTTGTATGTAGATTCTTGTAGCTGCTCAATGGTATAGTTCTTAATTTACATGAACCTGGACCAATTCCATGATGTATATCCGAGTTGAGATTTTTTTACGTAAAAATCACGAGCCTCTTCTCTTTTGTGATGGATTTACTCTTATTACTTGTATTTGCCTAGATCTAGAATAACTAACGGTTGACATAATCCCACATCGCTGCACATAAAATAATATAATTATATTTTTTCATGAGGATTCGTGGTTAGGCATAAACCAAAATATTATTGCTAATTTCTATCAGAATTGATAGATTGTATTTATTATGAATATTTCAAGTCTAAACTACGATAATTTGTGGGAAAAAAATGTTACGCCATTGTCCTAAGTAAGTATTAACAAGCAAATAATATGACTGATTAGGGTCTTTTGTTGTGATTGTATGCAAATTTGTATGAGGATTTGTGGTTCCACAATTCAAAATGTAGTCGATGGTTTTTATGAGAATATGTGGTACTTTGTTACTTTTTATAAATATTTGTCAGTTGAGTTTACTTTTTTATAAATCTTTGTAATTTGAGTTGAAGAACATTTTAATGTTTTTGCACTTGTAATTATTTTATGGAAAGAGTTAGGACATTATTTTGGCTAATTATCAATGAACAAATAATATGAATAGTTTTGATCTTTCTTATGATTGTGTGAGAACAAAGTTAAGAGAGTTTATGGTTAACTTGTCGATTGGCTGTTTTTGAGGTTGCAATTGAGTGATGGTGGTGCACAGATCGTAGCCGTTGACTGACCGCATATTATGCACCCAATTGTAGGAGTGTCTTGAAGTAAAAACCTAAATTCTATGCCTAGACAATGGAGCTTGTGAACATAACTTGAATTGGAGGAGACACAGAGTTTATAACAAGCTACTGGACACATCATGAGGAAGGATCCAATATGTGGCAGGATGCTGGGGAAACTAATCAACTATTATTATTATGATTGATATCATTATAGTTGTTATGATTTTTGTTAAATTATTAATTGTTCCAAAAGTTTAAGTTGTTAGAAAATGAGCCCAATAATGCATATCATTAAGCTATCGACACTCCCCCTCATGTGTGACCTTGGCTCGCACGTGAAGAGACGATCAAACTGAACAGATGCACCAACACACAGAGCGCATAATAACAAATATAACAAAAAAACACATCACGAAACTTGAACCCAAGATCTCATGAACTAGAGCTATTATATCATGTTAAGTCACTAATTACCCCAAAAACTTAAATTGTTAGAAAATGGGTCCAACAATATATATCAAACTATTCAACAATATCTATTTTGACATTTTGGGCTTCACAAAACTACACCAATGCCCAATGACAACTTCATTGGGCAATTCTTAGCCTAAAAGTTATCAAGCACGGACACTATTGGAGGTGTTGAATATAGTGACGCCTCAGCTGTGGCTGCAAATATGTTGGGTGCGCACATCCATGTGGTGTCAGAGCTTTTTTGGGGAGTTTGGATGCATGATAAAAACGAAAACATACACATGTCTCATCAATGGGCACACAAAGCTTATTCTTCTTCTTTTTCTTCTACTTACTATATTTTATTAAATTCTCAGTTAATTGCTCCTGGTCTCTGGGTATTTGGCCAGACACATAGTGATTACTCATTTGAGTTCACATTAGCAACATCTATCTAGCCATTGTCTGTTAACAGAATAGTATTAGGCTAAATGAAGGCGTTAACCCTAATAGCGCATACAACAGTTTATTTATAGAACAACGAGACTACATAATAAAATAGGTGTGTCCAACCACACAGGATAATAATAATAATAATAATAAAGCTAATATAATCATAATAAAGCTAACACCCCCTCAAGCCGGCGCATATGTATCTAACATGCCCAGCTTATCATATATGTATCGAACCCAAGGACCCGGAACTGATTTAGTTAAAATATCCGCCAATTGCTCTCCAGTACGAACAGAGCCAAACACGATCACACCATTATGATACTCGCGCCGAATGAATGACAGTCCACTTCGATATATTTCGTGCACTCGTAAAATACTGAATTTGTAGCAATATACACTGCAGATTTATTATCACACTAAAGTTTTGTTGGGTTAGGACATGAAGCACCCAACTCACTAAGCAACTGATGGAGTCATAAAATCTCAGATGCCGCCAGAGCCATGTCCCGATATTCGGTTTCAGCACTCAACCAAAAAACCACATCCTGCTTATTACTCTCCCAGGAGATAAGATTGCCACCAATAAATATAAAGGATCTAGAAGTGGACCTTCAACCAATGGGACAGCAGACCCAGTCTGCATCAGAATGCCCTTCCATCATAGAGTGGCCATGATCACTGAAATATAGCCTCTTACCAGGGTTACTATGGAGATATTACAAAATTCGAACCACAACATTCCAATGTGGGGCCCGAGGCGCAGCCATAAACTGGCTCACCACACTCACAGGAAAGGCAATATCTAGTCTTGTCATTGTTGTCAGATAGTTCAATTTTTCAACAATTCATCTATATCAGTCAGGATGAGAAAAAACATCACCCTCATCAGGGAGGAGTTTGACACTCAGGTCCATAGATGACTCGACCCCTTTTGCTCGTAGAAGCCCTGCATCAGCTAAAATATCCAGCACGTATTTTTGCTGAGAAATAAAGATACCCTTCTTGCCGTGTGCTACCTCAACGGCGAGAAAGTATTTCGATTCTTCCAAATCTTTTGTTTGAAACTGAGATTTTAAAAATAGCTTCAACTCAGAAATGCCTACCGTTTCATCCCCTGTGATAATAATATCATCAATTTAGACAATTAATAGAACACAGCCAGCAGAGGAACGCCGATAAAACATAGTGTGGTCTTTTCTGAACTATAGAAGACCAAATTGACGCATAACCATGCTAAAGCGACCAAACCATACCCATGGAGACTGCTTTAATCCATAAAGAGAGCGATGAAGACGGCATACCAGCTGAGACCCCTCCTGAGCAACAAAATCTGGAGGTTGTTCCATATAGACTTCCTCTTGTAAATCGCCATAAAGAAAAGCATTTTTTACATCAAGTTGATATAAAGGCCAATGACGAGTGGCAGCAAGAGACATAAATAGGCGAACAGAGGCCATCTTGGCAATGGGAGAGAATGTCTCAAAATAATCAATTCCATACGTTTGAGCATACCTCTTTGCAACAAGACGGGCTTTCAAGTGGGCAAGAGAACCATCAAAATTGAGTTTGATTGTAAAGATCCATTTGTAGCCAATAACCTGTTTACCTTCCGGAAGAAAAACAAGGGACCAAGTCAAGGTGGACTCAAGAGCTTGCATCTCCTTTAACATAGCACCCCGCCAGCCAGAGTCGGCTAAGGCCTTAGTAACAGTACGAGAAACAACGGCCTGATCTAGGGTGACAATACAAGTCTGTAAGGAGGCGAAAAGACCCACGTAGGAGGTGGTATAGAGAGGATGATCCCTGCAAGTTTGATAAGGTTTTCGAGTAGCAATAAGAGCAGTATCTTCAAGAGGAAGAGCACTTACAATGGGAAGAGGATTCGCAGACGAGGAGACTAGCTCAGCAGAGGAGAGGTCTAATATACCTGAAGAAGTGGATGGAGAAGGCGGCGAGGACCCCGCAGTAGGAGAAGCACCTGTAGAAGAAGACAAGGGCAAGTAAGATACTAAAAAATCAAGACTTTGAATATCAGAACTCCCAATCCCCGAAACAACCGAATCTAACGCAGAAAAGAAAAGAGTATACTCCACAAAAACAACATCCCGAGAGACAAGGGTGTAGAGATGGACTAAAACAGCAGTACCCCTTCTGAGTCTTTGAATAACTAAGAAAAATATATTTGACAGCCCGAGCATCTAACTTCGTTCGCTGGGGATGAGTGTCACGAGCATAACAAAGGCACCCAAAAATTCTCAAGGGTATAGAGAAAAAGGTATGCCCGGGAGAAAGGACGGCCATCGAAATTTGTCCACCAAGTACCTGAGAGGGAAGTCGGTTGATCAAGTAACAAGCAGTTAATACGGCATACCCCCAAAATTTCTTAGGTACGTGCATTTGAAACAAGAGAACTCGAGCAGTTTTCATAATATGGCGGTTCTTGCGCTCAACGACACTATTCTGCTGTGGGGTAACTGGGCAAGAATTCTGATGAATAATGCCATATGTGGGCAGGAAAGTCTTCAGCAGGGTTGAAAGATACTCACCACCATTATCATTGCGTAAACATTTAACCTGAGCCTTGAACTGGGTTTGCACTTTCATACAAAAGGAGGAGAAAATATATGTTACTTTAGATTTATATCGCATAAGATATAAGAAAGTCACACGAGAATAATCATCCACAAATATAACGTAATAACGAAATTCAGAAACAGACTCGACTGGACAGGGCCCCCAAACATCTGAATAAACTAAAGAAAAAGGAGCCGAAACTTGTTTATTGACCCGAGATATTAAAGGCACACGTAGGTGCTTTCCTAACCGACATGACTCACACTCAATATTAGAAATAGAACAAAGACTATGCAAACGAAGACAAAGACTATGCAAACTAAATATAGAGGGATGCCCCAAACGACAATGAGCCTCAAAACTAGGAGAAGAAACTGTGGAGCAGGCCGTAGCAACCACCTCCTCCACCAAGTATAGCCCATCAGACACTCGACTTCTACTGATAATCTTCTTCGTCGTAAGATCTTGAAAAACACAACCACCAGAATAAAAAGTCACACAACAGTTAAGATCATTAGTAAGTTGACTAACTGATAACAAGTTAAATAGATTTCCAGGAGTATGTAAGACATTAGGTAGGATTAAAGATGGCGTGGGGGTAGCAACTCCACGCCCCTTAACCAGTAAGAAAGATTCATTAGCCACAAAAACACCACGATATCTAGGAGTCACCTAATAGTCAGATAAGATACCTATAGAATCGGCCATATGATAGGAGGCACCTGAATCAATCACCCAGGCATATGGAGTAGTCACTAAACATGCACTAGGATTACCTGCAAAGGTAGAGGCAGCAAGTGTGGGAGGACTAGAGCTAGTAACTCGAGACTGAACATACTGTTCATACTCAGCTGGGGTTATCTCTACGAGTTGCTTCTGAGAAGAGGAAGCCGAGTCTACCTGGGGGTACTCAACAGTAGCATTAGCCACGGGGGACGGTCTTCCATGTAGTTTATAACACTGACTACAAATATGGCCCTCGATCCCACAATAGTGGCAAGAACGAGTCTCACGAGCCCTCTGCCTGTTCGATCTCCATCACGGCCCCTACCACGGCCACGACCACGAGTTCCATTGCCATCCCGTGAAGCAACAAGGGCAGACTGATCATTAGTATCAGAGGAAGGCCGGGTGTCATCACAGTGCATCGAATGATTCACCCGACGAAAAATCTCAGATAATGTAAGAATATCGGTCCCAACAAGAATCTGTGAACGAGCTGTGTCATATTCAGAATCCAAACATGACAAGAAGTACACGACGAGGACCAGCATCCATTATTCCTGAAACTTACTGATAGAACTGGTGAATGGAAGAAGCTGATCAAATTCGTCGGCAAGCACTTTTAATCCCATAAAATGCTCTTGAAGAGGACGACCAGCTTGTTACGAGTGGAAGAAACCTTGCATCACATCATAAAGGCGCGATAAGTCATTTGTGGAGGAATAGATATCCTCTAGAGCCCCCCAGATTTCTTTTATCGTATCGGCACTGACAACCAAAATCTTGACATTGCGGTCCATAGAATTCATAATCTGACCGAAGAGACGAGCATCGTCTTGTATCCAGGTACGATAAATAAGAAAACTGAGATAAGGGACATCGTTAAATAAGTGGGAGTCCAATTCCATGCCTTGTAAATATTTCAACACATTCTCCCACCACAAATGATAAGTAGAAGCACCGTTAAGCTTCTTATTGACAAGCCGAGTAGGAGAAGAGAATACCTCAGTTCTCATTGGTCGACCAATATTCGTCAGAGACTCAGTAGTCCCAGAAGTCCAGGTAGCAGACCTATCGCCTTCCGATGACATTCTTGTTTAAATACCAGAGAACCTACAACCAGATAACCCTCACTGCATCAACAAAAATTGGACAGCATAGAACTTGGCGATGAATGGAAAGCAGGCCATTGTACGGATGAATGAGGGGACGCAGTGAGGGAGACAAAAACACAGAACTGTTGAGACCAGTGCGACTATTTCGGCGACTATTCCGGCGACCAGCAACTCTTCCGGTGACCGGTGACTTTTTCAGCGACTTTTCTAAGTTTTGGTGACTGTTTAAATGGTCAGAGACCCTTTTTGGGACACGATTGGTGACTTTGGTGATTGTTTAGTGGGTTTTTTGGTGAATTTTTGCAACTAGTAGGGTGGCGGCAACTGGTGTCGGCGACATCAGTGGCTGTCGGCAATGACGATGGACTGGTTTGGGGTTGTCAGCGCCAGAGGTGGTGGTTCTAGTGGGTGTCAGAGCCAAGAGTGGTGACGAGAGGTTGTGAGCCTCACTGAGAAGTTTGATGAGAGGCTTTGATTCTCGCTGGAGAGGCGACAAGTGCCGACGAGGCTTGCTGGGTATGTGACAGTGAGCGGCGAGCCTCGCTGGAGTGTTTGGCTAGGGTTTCAAGGGTCTTGTAGTGATGCGAATGGAGTTTCAATGGCTGTTGATGGATCTGGCTAGGGTTTCAAAGGTGCAGTTGTGGCTGTGGGTGTTTGCCAGGATTTCAACGGTGGTGGCAGTGGCTGGGTTAGGGTTAGGGTTAAGCTCTAATACCATGTTAACAAAATAGTATTAGGCTAAATGAAGACATTAATCCTTATAGGACACGCAATTGTTTATTTTTAGAATAATGAGACTACATAATAAGATATGGTGTGTCCAACCACACTGAATAATAATAATAATAATAATAATAATAATAAAACTAATATAATCATAATAAAGCTAACATTGTCAACCCCTTACTTTTTCCAACTGCAATATTTTAATCTTTATTTTTTTATCTGTTTCAGTTTATAAATATGATTATGCAGATTTAATGTTCCTTTTAATTTTTCAAGGGTTTATATAGTTAGCGATTACTTGAATTTAACCCTTTCCGAAATTAATGATAGTGTTTGACTGTTTGTTGAAAACTTGAACTTGGAACTAGAACTCATAAAATTAAATGTTAAGCTTTGTTTTAAAATCACCTCTTCCACCACAAACATAAGTTAGGATTTTAATTTGTATTTCCTTATTTGGATAACTACGTCTATTATCTTGTGAGTGCACTCAGTTTCTTCTTATGTTGACATAAACAATTGATTTTAAACTGTCATATATGGGTGGTAATTGGAGGATAAATGAAAACAAACTTTGGAAATACCTGATCAAATTAGTGAAAATTGTATAAGGTGGAGGGAATACTATTAGAAGTAATATATTTTAGAAAATTAAAATTTCTTAATTTATAATGTTTTCTTTAATTTTTTTTCCCTATATTGTAGATTCTTAATTCTTTTTGTAAACTTACTCCGTCAATATAAATAGGCTACTATCTCTCTTTGTAGGTAAGATAAAATTATATAATTCTTTTATTCTTTTTGGTATCAAATTCAAAATATGAAGAAGAAAAAAAAACTAGCTCCAACAGTCGTCTTCCCCTTCGACGTTGTCGCCGCCATCGTTCCCCATTCGACGTCGTCGCCGCCATCGTTCCCCCACCGTCATCGTTATTCTTCAAAACCCTCACTGTTGTCCTCGACGACCATACCTCACCGCCATTGATGCCGGTGTCAATATGGTTCACCATCGCCACCATATACCTTGTGAGGGCCATACCTCGTCACCATCGCCTTCAACGCCGACTACTCTCTAGATCGTCATCGCTATCAACTTTCTAATAGTTTTGATTCACACCTAACTCTATACGCAACATTACTAGCTTGGTTCTCCAAATTGATTTAGTGTCATCTGGCACACCATCTTCGATCTATGATCTGCTAATGTGATAAACCTTTATTTTGCTATCTCCGTACCTGTTTGGGGTTACCGTTTTTGTTCTGGTAGCATTGTTCTTGTTCTTGGTTTGGGGGCTATCATTTTATGTTCTGGTAGCGTTGTTATTATTCTTTGTTTTGGGGGCTACCGTTTTATTCCAGTAGTATTGTTCTTGATTTGCCACTCGTACCTGTTTGGGGCTACTATTTTTGTTTTGATAGCATTGTTCTTTTTTTTTTTTGCCACTTCTTCGATTATCTATTCTTTTGACTGCTTTGCATATATTTATTGGACGATATGACTAACTCCAGTGATAAGGCTCGGACATCTCCATCGAATTTTTATCTTTCTCAACACGTTCTGACTCATTATATTACTAGTGTATTGTTGAATAAATAAATAAAATAAATTGCTATATGGAGCCGATCTCTTCGTCTCTTTTTCAAGAAAAAAAAAATCTAGTTAATTTTTGAAAATTGAGAAGTCACATCCAAAAACCGATCCTAAGCGTTTTTAGTAGGACCATCTCTGTTAAAGTCTTCAATTGTAAATATGGGCTTGATTGATATATTTGTCATAACTTGAGGGAGAATATTGAAAATAATATCTTTTAAGAAATTAAAATTTCTTAATTTATGATGTTTTATTTAATTTTATTTTTTTTTATATTGTTGATTTTTAATTTTTTTTTGTAAATTTACTTTATCAATATAAATAGATGGCTATCACTCATTGTAGGTAAGCTTAAATTATACAATTTTTTTATTTTTTAAATACAAGTTTCAAAGCAAACTCACAAGGGATCATACAGTAGGGTAAATGCACATATAATGCAAATTAAGAATTTGAGGTTATGGATGTTTACAAATCGAGTAGAGCTTTCAAGAGCTTGAAATCTTTTTATGATGTTCGAGCTTGGCTCGAACTCGAATAAAATTGACCACTTGTTTAAGTTCGGCTCGTTTAAAAATAACTACGTTCGAGCTAGACTCGAACTCGGCTCAAACTTATATTCGAGCTTGTTTTC
>JAOTRH010227739.1:0-10280 GCA_034768845.1 Heliamphora exappendiculata
TTTTTTTAATTTGGTACAATTGATCAAAAGATTATTGAGTGTCATATGAATATATTTCTTTAAAAATTTAATGAATTTTTTCATTACAGTCATAGTAATTTCTTTTCTTGTCTTGTGTTTGAAACTTAGAGTTTATTTTGTTGAAAACGCTATTTTATAGTTGGCTTTTATGGTTCATGTTTATGTTTTGTGGATATGATATAACTAAATATGTAAAAATTTATATTTGAAACTAGTTAGAATTGGTGAGTCAGGAATTGTATTAGTTGACAAGGCTATCATAGGTGAAAAAAGACTCGAAATAACATTAGGTGAGTGCTGGTATGCAGTAGTTATTTTTAATCACACTTTTTTATCACACTTTTACAGTTTTTATCACGCACAAAAAGTGTGATCGGTAATACGAAATCGACTAAACAAGCACACTAAATTCATTTTTAATCACGCTTTTGGTTATTTTTAATCATGTTTTTTTTATTATTTTTAATTACACTTTTTAGTTTTTATCACGCACAAAAAGTGTGATCGATAATACAAAATTGAGATTTTAAAATTTTAACAATCACACTAATTTTATTTTTAATTACGTTTTTTTGTGTAAATAATTACGCGCAAAAAGCGTGATCGAAAATCTCTACTTTAGATTACACATTCATAAATCACCCTTAAAAAAGCGTGATTATAACCTTATAATCACACGTATAAAGCGTGATGTTTCAACTGCTTTCTAGTACTGTGTGGTGTCTAAGATCAACTTTGTCGGATCTAACCCTAAGCAGTGGTGGGTCGATATTCATGCAACCCGATATGTTTGTGCAAATAGGAGAATGTTCACCACTTATCTAGGTATGACAAGTGGAGAACAGCTTTATATGGGAAACTCTTATACTACAAAAGTGGAAGGACAAGGGTAGATTGTGCTGAAGATGATGTGTTGGGCAAATAACTAACGCTTAACAATGTCCTGCATGTGCCTGAAATTCGAAAGAATCTTGTGTCGGGATTATTATTAAGCACATAGGTTTAAACTAGTCTTTGTATTTGATGAGTTTACTTTTACTAAGGATGGCATGTTTGTGGGGAGCAGGTATATGGAAGATGGCCTGTTTAAACTGAATGTACTTACAGTTGTTCTTACTATGAATAAAATTATATCTTCTACTTACTTACTTGAGTCTTTTTTTGTGTGGTATGGTAGATTATGACATGTAAATTTTGAGTCTTTGCGTAGATTAGTTAATATGAATTATTTGCCTAAATTTAAAATTAACTCAAATCACAAATGTGAAACTTGTGTAGATGCTAAATTATCTAAAACACCTTTATAATCCTTAAAAAGAAGTATCGAGTCTCTTGGTTTAACCCATAGTGATATTTGTAATTTAACATTTGTTCAAACACGAGGAGGTAAAAAGTACTTTATCACTTTTGTAGATGATTGTAATATGTACTGTTATGTGTATTTGTCAAAAAGTAAAGACGAAACCTTAGAGAGTTTTATGTTGTATAAAACAGAGGTTGAGAATCAACTTGGCAGAAAGATTAAAACCTTAAAGAGTGATAAGGAAGGTGAATATGAATCACCTTTCGATGAGTTCTGTTTACAACATGGAATTATCCATCAAACCATAGCTCCCTATACTCTACAACAAAATTAAGTTACTGAACGAAAAAATAAAATTTTAAAAGAAATGATGACTACTTTATTCATTTGTTCTGGGTTACCTCAGAACTTGTGGGGGGAAGCGATACTTTCTGCCAATTACATTTTCAACAAAATATTCCACAAGAAAACGAATAAGACTCCGTATGAATTATGGAATGGTCGAAAAGTTTCCTACAAATTCTTAAGAGTGTGGGAGTGTTTAGCTAAGGTGGTAGTTCCAGATCCTAAAAGGGTGAAGATAGGATCGAATACTGTTAACTGTATATTTATAAAATGTGCAAATAACAGTAGCGCATATCGATTTCTAGTACACAGAAGCGATAACCCTGAGATTCAAGTAAATACGATTATTGAATCTAAAAATGCGTGGTTCTTTGAGCATGTATTTCCGTTTAAATCTACACAAGAGATAAGTTTTATTAAAAGAACTTATGATACTGCAGTAGGCAGTAGTCAAGTGAAAGATGTGGATCAAGAATTGAGAGATGATGATGAACCTAGCCATAGTAAACGAGCTAGAATAACCAGATCTTTTGCTCCGAAATTTTTAATATTTTTGTTAGAAAATGAGCCACAAACTTTTAAGCCAGTAATGTCCTCCCCGAACGCACCTTTGTTAAAAGAGCCAATCAATAGTAAAATTGAATCTATCTTGTAAAATCATACTTGGAAACTGGTGGATCTTTCACCTGGTTGTAAACCTCTTGGATATAATGGATATTCAAGAGAAAAGTGAGAGCAGATGGATCAATTGAGAAATATAAGGCGATGCTTGTAGTTAAGGGCTACAGGCAAACTGAAGGGGCTGACTACTTTGATACATATTCGCCTGTGACTAGAATAACCTTCATTAGAATGCTGATTTCTATTGCATCATTGTTTGATCTAAAATACATCAAATAGATGTTAAGACGGCCTTTTTAAACGGAGATTTAAATGAAGAAATTTATATAGAACAATTTGAGGGTTTTATATCTCTAGGACATGAGAAGAAGATATGTAAGCTTGTTAAGTCCATTTACGGGTTAAAACAAGCACCAAAACAATGCCATGAAAAAATTGATAGTATAATACTGTCAAATGATTTCAAAATAAATGAGTGTGACAAATGTATCTATGTGAAATACATTGATAAAGGCTATCTCATTATTTGTTTGTATGTTGATGACATATTGATCTTGGGTAGTAATAATTATATAATTAAAGCTACCAATAATATGTTGAACAAGAGGTTTTAAAATGAAAGATATGAGAATAGCAGATGTTATACTAGGGATGAAGATCACTAAAACATCTAATGGATATGTCTTATCTTAATCTCATTATGTTGGGAAAATCCTTGAAAATTTTAATAAAGATGATACTCGTGTTGCGAGGCCACTGGTAGATATAAACCTCCATCTGTCCAAGAATACAGATAAAGGCATACCATAATTAGAATATTCTCATATTATTGAGAGTCTCATGTATTTAATGAATTGTACGGGATCTGACTTGGCATATGCTGTAAGCAAATTGAGCACGTATACTAGTAACCTTGGGACTGACCATTGACAGACAATCATAAGGGTACTAAGATATTTGAGATACACCAAAAATTATAGGTTGTACTACAGTAGATATTCAACTGTACTGGAATGGTACAGTGATACAAATTAGATATCTGATACTAATGACTCAAAATTCACAAGTGGATACGTATTCACTTTAGATGGTGCAACTGTGTCGTAAAAATCGTCTAAAGAGACGTGTAATGCGAGGTCCACAATAGAGTCTGAGTTTATTACTTTAGATAAAATTGGAGAGAAAGCTAAATGGCTTCGCTAATTTTTAGAAGACATCCCTTTGTGGTTTAAATATGTGCCAAGCATCTATATAGCAGATCCATTAACTAAAGAGATAGCATTTCCATTCGAGAGTAAGTATTTCACGGTATTGTATCTGCAACGTATAAGTCGAGAATTACCGTTATAAATATTATTCTGTGTCTTAGCCATTATTGATTTTATGTTCACAATGATGACACTAAATCACATACAATTCGATTGTCCAGTGATACCTATAGCATTATTAGGATAAATATGTTTTTAATTATTCTTTTGCTTTAAAATTCAAGTGGGGTATAGCAGTATACTCTTAATAAGAATCACATATATGAGTAAGAAGCGGCCACTTTTGTGGGAATGCTAAGGTTATATTCTCTAACAGCACTCATAGGATCAGGATTTGCCTAGGGCCAAAATGGGCACAACCGTAATAACCAAGTTGTGTTTAAAGAAATTCAATGTGAACTCTATTGTCTTGGCTTACAAAAACGGCTAAACAGTTCAAGGCATCGCATCCACTGATTAGCCAGTAAGTCCAATAGTTTTTCACAAGAGAAAGTTTAAAGCCAAAAGCTACCTATCTTATGCAGAATTTTTCTTATTTAACTTTCTATGTGTCTGCATCTTGTTGAATTTTCTTTTCATCAAATTCCATTTATGTGGCTGATTTGTTAGAAAAAAAGTAGGTTTTGAATAATTAGAACAAGATTTTTAACTAACTTTGAAACTAAAAATCTTTGAATTGAATTAATCTTTTTTTATGATTTCAAATTCTAATTTGTTTATCTCAATGAGTAGAGTAATCATAGATTTTGTGTCATTCAAAATTATTAATGGGTGAATGAAAAATTTACTCTAAAAGTGTGTTATTGAAATTGATAAAAGGTTGGTAAATTTACTCAATCTCACATTGGTTGAGAGCGATTTAGTGGAGTGGTATATATAAGTCAACTCTAACCTATGAAGTGTGCCATTTGAAGGTGCCTAATTTTGTGAATAAAGGTAGGGACATAACTATTCATCGACCACTAGGAGCCAAGGCCCCTCTGCTTGTTTTTATTTTTTATTTTTTATTATGTAGCAATTTTTTTTACTGGATTGGCCCCCTGTTCTTTCATTGGCTCTTTTCCATTGGTCCATTAGATTAGAAACCCTAGTGTTTTTTCATTAAGCGGCCCCGCGACAACCGAGAAGGCAGAAGCAGAAGTGAGATTAGAAGGCACCACCAAGGCAAAATGGCTTTTGTTGCGATTTGCGAAGCATTAAATTTCAAGCCATCAACTATCAAGCAACTAAGCAAGCAACCAGGGACAGTGACCACCGGCGACAGCGGCGACTTGCGACTGTGTCTACAGCGACAGCAACCTGCGACTTGCGACTGTGTCTACAGCGACAGCAACCTGCGACTTGCGACGGTGGTTAGCCCTGTGAATCCCGATCCCTCTCTAGTCAATAATAATAATAATAATAATAATAATAATAATATTCTGATATATTGTGATATTGAAATTAAAATGTGAAAATGATGATATGTTTATGAATCATGTGTAAAAGTATTTATATTCATGTGTAAAAGTACATATACAGTGTATAAATTTAAGTAATATTTATGAATTTTAATATTTTATTGATTGATAAATGATATGGTTAGTTTGGTTTTGATTTGTTCATTTTTATTTATTGATCAGTGATTAAATCCTTTGAATCATCAATGATGATATGTTTATCAATTAATGGTCTCCATTGCACATTTGTGTTTATAATATAATTTTTATTTTGACATGTAGATTTAATAGTTAATGGGCTTTAAATGTATAAATGGTTAACTATAATGTGATGCTTTTTTGAATTTATATATTTTTGAAATTGAATTTATTTTAATTTTATTTATTATGTTTTACATTATTGTAGTTTTTCAACTATAACAAAAATTAGATACTTTATATCTTTAGGTAAAAAAAATTATTCTTATTTGGCTCTCTAGTTTTTAATTCCTGATTTTGTCCCCGGATAGGGGAGAACTTACCTGACGGTAGGTTCGACCTAAATTCCATACGCGCACGCCGCCGCTACTGCCACCACCTGCCCGTCCGATTGGCTAGCCGTGCTGAGCCGATCCGAGCATGGGATCAGGTTTGTGGTATGAGGTCCGGGGCCCGAAGTTCGAGATTTGTTGGTTCGGGTCGACCCTTATCTCTTTACAGAAAATTTATTTAATTAAAATTTTAAATTTAAAAATTAAATTATTTAAATTTAAATTAAGTTACCGTTAAGCATTATTTTTTGACCGAACTGTTGGAGGGTTTGATTTGGGACCGTTGAAGTCAAATCAATTCGCGCCTGTTGGGCAGTCTAATTGCCAGGCCGACCCGGTGTTTGTACCTGTTTGAATTAAAACAAACAGTCACCTAAAACGCCTATTTAAAGGCTGTTTCAAACCCATTTTCAGAATTAATTTTCGTCCCTTTACTTCCTCTGTTATCGATACTCTGCTTCTTCATATTCTGATAATTTTTGAGAAAGTTCAGATGCACCCCGGTTCGTTGTGTGTGCAAATTGCACTATTTTTTCTGCACACAGATTATTTTATCCTAGAGATAGACGTTCGTTAAATCGTAAACACCGATATGAGGGCATAATATGTCTCAAGGACACAACGTTAAACGTTGGACTCGATCTCAACATGTTCTATATGAGTTTACATTTTCAGTTCTTTTTGGGGTTCTTACAATTCTTTTTTGTTCTTTCTTCTTTCTATGTATACAGAAAACAATTTTTGAAAATAATAATTTATTCTGTTATTATTTTTATAAAACTGTTTACAGCTTTTGTATTTGTTTTCTTTTCTAACTTTCTGCTTTGTCTCTGTTTCTAAAATAGAGTTCTATTTTTAGTTTACTATTTACAAAATTGATTTTGTAAATTAAATCACTTTCTTTCGAAACAGTTTTTTTGTTTGCTTTTTATTTGCATAACAGTGTTCTGGTTTTTTACAAGTTCCAGCATAGACAAAACAGATTTCATATTTCTATTTTTGGTTTTTCTAAATTTTTATTTTTCGATTCTGTACCGACTGATTGTTGTATTTTTAGTTTTTTCAAAACCAACATTAGTTTCATTTTTAGTGAATTTTTTTAATTTTTAGTCAAACTATTATATTTTTTGACTCGGCTATCAAGACGAGCTAGAAAAGTAATTTTTTTTATTAAAATATAAAAAAAATTAGAAAAGACAAAAATAAGTAAAAAAAACTAATAAATCAAATTTTATGTTGCTTATTTTTTACTTTAATAAAAAAATTTTTATATTTTGATCAAAATTTTTTATTTTTTCGATTCATCTTATCGAGACGGTTTGAAAAGTAAAAAAATCTAGACAAAAAATGAAAAAAGTTTATAAAAGAGAAAAATAAGCAAAATTAACGGAATTTAGCCAACCAGGGTATAATAGTTTTTTGGAATAAATTGCACTTTGCACCCTTAATATGATCATTTTTATTAGTTTGGTTTCTAAATTTTTTTATTAGCATTTGGGCAGTGAACTATATAATCTTTTTCATTTCAGTTCAACTACATAAGTTTAGCGTACCTAGGCATCAATCATATCATAACCTTACTTAAAATTAGTTTTTTTTTTGTTTTAAGTAATTTTAAATTAAATAAGTAAAAATTTTATTTAGTGTAATTTTAAAGTGACTTAAAAATTAAAAAAATTATTTTACTTAAAATGATTTAAATTAAATAAATAATAATTAAAATAATAAATAATAATTTCGTGCTACCCGCAACAAAAGAATCTATGTAAAAGAAATGTTTAACTTAGTATCTATTAATATTTAATACCTTACGGTTAGTAACATTAGAGCATCAAGTAAAGATATAAAAAGAGAGGATTCATGGCAAACAAAAGTCTATATAACAATTTTAATGCTACACCTTGAATCACTCGGTCATCTTTTTTATATAATGATTATGATCTAAAAATTGAGTGAATAGCGAGTCATTTATATTAGATTATTAGATAAGTACAACCAACTAATTCGAACTATAAAATAAGTTTTCATCATAGAAAAATCTTTCCTTCCATGCTTAGGTGGGGGATAAACATCAAAAAATTTCTTCTTAAAAATTGTTAAAAGGTATAAAATAAAAATTATAATATTAAAAATCTTAAAATAAAAAGACTAAAAACGTAACGTTAGTAAAATTGGACCTACTTTTTAGATTTCATTCGTCATTAGACATAAAAATAATAATCAAGAAATAAAAAGATTTTGATAAGACGAAAAACATTCATAATATTTAGATTCATTCATTCTTAGGGATTTTGCTTTTCAATTTTATCTAAACATTCATAATCTTTAGATTTGTTTTATCTCAAAAATGTTAAAGATTTAAATCATAAGGTACAAAAATTTAGAAACAATTGAAAAAGCTTTATATAAACCTTAAAGCCTCTTTTAATTTATTTATTTATCTCAAACACATGTTTTAGTGGTAAGGGGCACTTTCTATCAACTACATTAGACCTCTTAAATAATTGGATCGGATTGGTAAAAAATCAACATTTGAGGAACTTAATTGGAAAACTTTTAAACATTACGGACCAAAGTAGAAAACGGCCAGTATTTTAGGAGGCAAAGTGTAATTTACCTTTTTTTTTTTCTCTCTTTTCCCTTTTATGGATTAATAAAGCAGAGGAAATTTGGTAAAAGGCTTCTCACAATAAGATTTTATTGTAATAAGTTTAGAAGTAACGGTAGTGTTTGATATTGGTAAAATTAGTAATTTATAATTATATTTTATAGTAGAATTTATAAGTATTTGGTAAAAATTATAATTTATAGCTGAAATAGAAAAAAAAAATAATTATAACTTACAACAAAAATCGTGAGTATTTAAAAAAAATTATAATTTATAACTAAAATTAGTAATAATAAACTAAAAATTACTAACAATAATTTTTCCAAAGTACTCCTAATACAATCTTGAGACCTAAGACATACTACAATATGTGCCTAAGCTTATGTTTTGACTAAAAAGTTTAATGTTTTTTTTTGGAATTTTTTTTTCTGTTTGAATTTTTTTATTTTTAATTTGGATTTTTAACTTTTTCAGTTCCTTGTGACGAGAGAATTTTAAAAAGTATGTTCGTTTTGAGTAAAATTAAAAAAAATCCACTTAGGATGAAAAATGCCACAAAAAATCTAAAAAAATCTGTTAAGTAGTTGGCTTTTTTCTTCTTATCTAATTTTTTTTTGGGTCAAAATTTTTAGTTTTTTTGATTTCTCATCATGAGAGAAATCTAAAAAGTACACTAATTTAAACAAATGCTAATAAAATTTACTAAAAATAAAAAAAAAATTATATAAAAAAAGTTAGATCAAATGCACACTAAAACTTATTGCAATATAGGCATGAACACAAATTATATGCAAAAGAATTAGCCTATTTTGGACTAAAAAACCTAGTAGTTTTTTTTTATTTGTTTTGAATTTTTTTATATTTTATTTAATTTTTTTACTTTTTTAATTTCTTGTAACAAAATAATTCTAAAAAATATGCTCGTTAAGGTCAAATATAAATTTTTTTACTAAAAACAAAAAAATTTAAAAAAAAGTCTAAAAGCTTGCTTAAGTTGGTTTTTTTTCGTCTTGTATGAACTTTTTTTTTGTTTTGATCAAAAAAATTTATTTTTCAGTGTACTCCCAATATGAATAATTTAGAAAATATACTCATTTGAATTAATATAAAAAATTACTAAAAACAAAAAAAAATTAATTCAAACACAAACTTATTGCAACAAAATCTTATTATGAGAGATAACCTCTCACCAAATTTTCGAAAAAAAATAAATAGCAATTAACATTATTTATAGGCCAATTAATGTGAACTTACCAAATAATAACTAATTAGTGACGAATTTAAACACTAAAAAACAAAAGTCAAACCGACTTCAAACTAATAGAAAAAATTAGAAATTTTCAGTCAAACGTCAAAAAAAATAAGTTTTAACGCGCAAGATCCATTAACAAAAATTTAACGCGCAAGGTCTAATTGTGCGTTTTCACCCAAAAATACCATTTTAAATTTATCTATTTGATATTCATCTGTTTAATATGTGTAAGGTATATAGATAAATTTATCTATGAACTTGTTTTACACACGTGAATATTTTTATTTTTTATTTTTTATTTTTTCAATTCACACACCATGAATCGCCTCCCAGTTCCTTTCGTCGAAGCTTTCAAACGCGATGAGCCGAACCACCGTTAAGTAAGTATACGATGATCTTGCCATTCCGGTGAAATGAAAGGATGATCATGCAAGCAAATTTCTTGAAAGCGAAGTAGCAGAAATCTTTGTGCATAAACTTGAAGAGAGAAACAATCAAAGAAGGGCTCACTATCTCTTTTACTTTTTGTTTAATAATCTTTGCATTTTAGCATCAGCATTCTCGTCGGAGGCTTCGACGACAGCGAAGGAGTTGGAGCGTGAGGAGCGGAGGCCGATGGTGTCGATATTGGCGACGACACTGGTGAATGCGACGGCGAGGATGCTGGTACTTGCGAAGGTGACTGACGATGCAAGGGTATTTTTATCTCAAAATATCTTGCGCGTTAAAATTTTTATGCTGATGGCCTTTGTTCATTAAATTTTTTTTATACTGAATGAAAAATAATAAGCGACGTGTAAATTGGACTGTTCACTCATTTTTCAAAAAAATTATGAGACTATGGAAGGGGCGTTATCTCCAATTTTCAGATAAAACCAAAAGAAATAATAAAT
>JAOTRH010227771.1:0-10279 GCA_034768845.1 Heliamphora exappendiculata
AAAATATTCGCTGGTAGACATAATAATTACAAATAACAAACTCTGCAATTTCCAGAAACCAAAAATAACACAATATTTGCCAATAACAAAATCTCCAATATCTGTTGACCAACAGATCCACGAACAAGAAACGCGAGAGGCGCGAGAACTAGAAACCAAGAGATCCACGAACCAGAAACTTGAGAGGCGCGAGAACCAGAAGCCAAGAGAACAAGAGTCGGCACGACCATAGGGGTTGCTGACGGGAACCAGTGGACCAGAAACAGAGTCGGTGGAGGTGCGACGCAGGTCGACGCCTTTCTGGGTGACGAAGTGCAGCGACGAAGGTTGTCGAAGAGCAGCGAAAGTCGCCGAGGCTTCCTGGACGTGCGACACAAGTCGTCGAGGCTTCCTAGATATGCAACAAAAGTCGCCGAGGCTTCATGGAGTAGTGATGAAGGGCGGCGAGCCTCCCTGAGAGTGCGTCGAGGGTCAGTGAAGCTTCCTGGGTGTGCGACTGGGAACGGCGAGCCTGGTCGGTGAGCCTGGCTAGGGATTCAACGATTCAATGGTGGCAAAGGTAGGCTCTGATACCATGACAATATTTTCCTTTTCTCTTGAATGCCTCCCATTTGAGGTTCCACCGTCTATATATATATACAAATATGTTGCCTAAATACATCCTAAAAGCAAGGCTGGAAATCAGCCATTAGTATCAATCTAACCAACCAAAAATGAAAGAATAATCTGTACAATTAGGCCATAATTATGGTAAAATATATCTTGATTGACATTAACAGATCATTATTGGCAGTTAATGACTGAAAATATAGAGCACCTTCAAGTGCACAATTTCTCATTCATACTATGCTTAAGAATGAAAACAGGAAATAATCAGAAATTAAAAATGAGGGTTAAGAAAAAATTTAACAAACCACACTAGGAAAAAGTTAAAGGAACTGTCATTTAATCTGAGCAATTTTCAACCAAGTTCAGGTTCATTAAACTCAATAAAAAGGAAAATAAAAATTGCTTAAAAATATATGTCCATAAGCATCGTTTTGCCACTAACTCTAATCTCTAATTTATGAACAGATAGTGCCCCCTAGAGGTGGAACAATGATCGAAGAAGTCACCACGCAGTTTGGACATATCAGGATTGGAACTTTAGTGACACTGTTTTACGGGAACAACCATGGATTTCTAATAGATGTTCAATTAATGCAGCTGTTGCACCAGTACTACTATCTCCTTAGTGGCAATTTGTGATAAGCTACAACCTATAATTCACAAAGAAAGTATAGCAACTTCTATTATGTTTATTCTGATCGTCAATCACCTACTACTATCTCCTCTGGAACTCGCATAGTCAGCACTGATTTGGCAGGTACTGTGCCGCTGTAGCCTCTTAAACAGGTCTTCAAATTTTAATGTCGTAATGATAATGGTAGCACACCATATACTTCCATTAGAGAAAGTAAACAGGAAATTTTACAGCAACTTGGTTTCTGAGGAAGAATTAAGAAGAAACGCAGATCTGAGTCAGGATCGACCAGAAAAGGAAATCAAGAACAATGTACGGTAAGATTGACTAAGTTGCCGAACTTAGGTTATGAAGCCGCTCCAAAATCTTTCTATGCCTTATATTTTCATTTATTATTTTTAGTTGGCTCTAACTTCTTAGATCATCATCAAGCACACAGCTTTATTGCATATGACAGGCACATGGCCGTGCTTCACAATAATTATAAGAAAAAGGCAGACCTGTGCACATGAGTCCCACGCTGCGTGGTCTAGAAAGATCCCCACTCATGCACACTTAGCCCCATATGTGGACAGACTATTTTCAGGTCTCAAACCCATGATGCCAAGGTGGCAAAGGAGCAAACTATCTGTTGTGCCAAGGTCTACCCAATTCAGATTGATTCAAGTTTTCAATTAATATAGAAGTTTCAAATATGAAATTGGCATATAAATTGGTAGTCAAAAAAAAAATAGTCACACAAAAACGGCTAAGATGGGGAAAATACACAAAAATGCCAAGATATTTATCTAAACAAAGAGCTAATAAATAGAAAGAGTTATAGAACAATAAATGAAGCAGAAATAAATGAACAAAAATTTTCTTTGACATTCAACACTTCTAGTGCAGTCTCAAATAAAATGTTTTAAGAATAGGTTGGGATAAAAGATTTCAACAAATTCCTTGGGTTTTTGAAGGATACTAGTTTTAGGCACATGCTCCGCATGTGCTTAACTTCAATTGAATATTAAGAAAAAATGTCTCCACCACCAACAAAGCCCAATTACAAACAACAATGAAGAAGAATCCCGTGGCCAATACAATGATCCTCAACTTGGCTTAAATTGAGGTTGCTTGATCCATAGAGCTAGGAAGGAATATATCCCGTGGTCTTGAGAATAACCCCTCTACTTGTTCATGCATTTCCACCATTCCTTTAAAATTTGTTCCTTTAATCCTGCATAATAATGATCAGTTCTTGGTTTGAACGCTTAATTTATTGTTAAAGATTTCATTATTGGTCACTACTAAAATTCAAATAGCAGCAAATGAATGAGAGAGAGAGAGAGAGAGAGGATCTACACTTCAAAAACCTGTATCATCTAGTGAATTCCAAACAACATCACAATAAGTGAAAGCTAAGTTTTTGAATATTAGTGCCCGAATCAATTACCAATAAGCATTTCATAATTTTTATTACCATTCACTACTTTAACCATATCCAAATTTGGGGGACAAAGGTCAAAAGAGAACTGTTTAATTACCGTCTATTACCTTCATCATCAAGGATCTTGAGCAAATTGTCATAACATTGTTATTCTTCGGTATTATAACTAACCATTGTTATTATTGTTACCCTTTGAAATTATCAATTCTTGTTATTGGACCAAAGTTAGACTGCTTGACGTCAATTATTAGTGCCAATTGCACCATCATCAGTAGATGATTTTCATTATCACCTATGGCTACTTACCTCGAAGATCATTACCAATAAGTCAAAGAAGACATCTATTTAAGAATTTCCATTTAGTCTTGAAATTTTAAGTGAGTAGTTACCAAAATTTGATAGCATAGTATTTCTCTAGAGATCGAATCAATTTAGACACCATAAAAATGAATTTACAAACCTTAACAGTGATGATGTTTCATGTTACAAAAAATTGAATACAAAGCATAGTTCCTTGTTTTTCTAGTTCTCAGGTAATTCATCATTTTCTAAGTAGTTTCATTTTAGAAGTTCAAATGGCAAAGCTCCCAAAAGAAATTGAAGACATGTGCTACTGTCTTCTGTTACAGGTTTAGCAAATAGGAGTTTAGGACTGAAATTGAGGGCACAACTTGGGTCACCAACTAACCACATTTGACAAAAAGGGGGGAAAAATCCTTTTACTTCAAGAGAAATTGAGGCAAAAAACTATTAAAACAAAATCTATACCTTTTTCTCTTTGCAAAGAAATGGTTCAAAAACAGAAGCAGTAAACCATGGTGATAATCCAACGACAATTAAAAACATAGCAATAACAAAATCGCAAGCAAAACATGAAAAACAAAAATAATAAAGCCCCGTTTGGAAACGTTTACAGTTTTCTATTTTTTGTTTACAAAAAACAAAAAATATGTTTTTGTTTATTTTTATAAAAAAAATAAAAACAAAAACATGTTTGGCACATAGGCGTTTGAAAAGTGGTAGTTGGAGGTGGTAACCGGAGGTGTTAGCCAGTGATGATAGCAAGAGGTAGCGATACTGGTCGGAGGCGGTGGCAGTATATGGTCGTCGGAAGGCATGGCAAGATGTGACAGTTAGAGTGGGTAGTTGGAGGTGGTGACCGGAGGTATTAGTTGGGGATGATAGCAAGAGGTAGCGAGGGTAGTCAAAAGTGGTAGTCGAAAGTGATGGTCGAAAACAATGGCTATATGTGGTGGTCGGAGATGATGATCAGAAGCAGTGGTCAGTGATGGTAGCCGAAAGAGGTGGTCGGAGGGTTGACCGAATGTGGTAGTCGGAATAGACAATGGAAAAATAGCATCATAGAGATCCTCTTCATAAGAAATCATTTTCCTTCCCCTTTAGCACAGTCATCTATTTTGCATCCAACCAAAAGATATGTTTGAAGCACAAATCTAATATTGTTTCACTTGGAAATTTTCACAAACACTTGATCACGCAAAAATTAACGAGAACAAAACAATTATTTCTGTTGCATCTAACCTCTTGCAATCTACAGAATGTCAAATTTTCAATTCTTACAGGTGGCTCGTATTAATTTTGGCTATTTTGTGATTGGGCATTTAGGGCTTTGGCAAAAAAGGCTTCTTTTGATTGATTTTGTTTGATTGCTGAGAAATTAATCAAAGATCGCCATGCTCACTCCACCTCAGTCGCCTCCGGTCACTAAGTAATTCGAAGAATCGAACGGGGTATGAATTCGCAAGAGTAATTGGCCCAAAATTAAGGAACACTAAAAACAAGTTTGGAGTTTGGACAAACGAACCCATTTTTATATGGTAGTATGATATGATGAGGAGACAATGTGAAGCGGCAATTGCATGTAAGGCGGTAAGATCATTCGGGCAGAGAGGTAAGGCGGTTCTCTTGAATCGGTGAGAAAACCGATGTTGGGAGTGCTGATGCTGCCATAATGTTTTTCGGCAGCCGCAATCTCCAGCTTCATCAACAAGTAATGGAAGGGCCAAAAGATGGATCGGTGAGGCGGTGGTTGGAGGGTCCAATTGATTGGGTTGAAGCGGCGAGTTTTCGGAGGGAGGTGAGGCAGTGCATTGCAGCGGAAGCCGTGACACGCGATTGGAGTATTTTTCAGCAACGGCAGCAAATGGCTTCGCGATTAGGAGAGAGCTTGACTGCCACAACGTGCCTCAGCGCAGCAATTTGCAAGATTCATCGTCTATCAGCGAGGATGGCATAGTGATTGGAAGAGGCTTGGCACAAACCGTTTGGTGGAAATGTCTGCGATGCCATTTCTTGGCAGGAGGAGGATAGTGAATGATGGCCTTTGGTGCACATGAGAGGGTGTGACCTTTGGTGGAAGCAAGTGGGAAAAATGATGGAAAGAGAATTATGGTTGAACTTCCCGTTTTTTATATAGTTATGACAAAAAAGATGAAACTGTTTAGAGATAACAGAAAAAGTTACAGATCCAAAACCAAAATATGATGGAAGAAGGCAAGGTGTTGGCTCTATATCGAAGACAGAAAAAGAGTTCAAGAAGCTAAGAACCAAGGTTCCAAAAAATGGCCGATATGTAATGGATCGGCCATTACATATCGCAATTGAAGAAAAGCGCTGGTTCATCGACCAATACGGTTGATATGTACGTATCATGGATCACTGTCGTACCGGCCCTATCAACAGATACACCTGTTAATTGCTAACAAAAAGGATTCGATTTTGCTGGAAGGAGCTTCAATTTGGGTTAATTGACCTTCGATTTGGTTCAACTAGCTTTGATTATTGCAAATTTTGGTTTTCGATTTGCGTATCTTGGGTATACTAGCTTCTACTTGGAACCAACAAAGCCTTGTGATTTCCCAATTAGGTATACTGGCTTTCAGTTTCAATTTCACTTTCGATTTCGCAATTGCCTTCTTTATTGGACATTCATACTAGCTGAGATCAATTTTATTCAATGATTTTACTTGTTGAGCCCTGTGACTTTGTGCCTACGATTCTTGTTGCGATTTGGTATTTTTGAAGTCCTTTAATCATTTTACTTATATAAGGAACAATTTTAATTTAGTATAATATTGGAATTATGTAACATGTTTATAAATGTTAATGCATACATGTAATAACTTAAGTATGTCTATAAAATCTTCTTTAATCATAAGATCTCTTGTTGCATCTCTAACGGTTCTCGAGGAAAAAAAAAACAAACATTTATAAGCTCGTTAAGTGGGAAGAAAGGAAACCAGATACCTTACTCAAGTTAAATGCATAAAAAGCGAGAATTCAAAGGTGTTAGTGAAGGACGAGGAAATTAAGGAAAGATGGAAAACCTATTTTGAGAAATTATTAAATGAAAAATATGTTGAAGGATTCAGAGAAGAGAAATTTGATAACTCGAATGAAACAAGAAAATATAAGTTTTATCACAGAATAAAAAAGTTTGAAGTGGAAACAACAATGAAGATAATGAAATCAGGTAAGGCTTTAAGACCATATGGTATCCCTATAGAGGTGTGAAAATGCCTCGGCAAAGTGGGAGTGTCTTGGTTAACAAAATTATTTAATAAAATTAATGATTAGGAAAATATCCGAAGAGTGGAGAAAGAGTATTCAAGTACCTGTATATAAAAATAAATGAGATACTCAAAATTATAATAACTATAGAGGTATTAAGTTGATAAGTCATATGATGAAACTATGGCAAAAGGTGATTGCAAAATCGTCTAAAGTTAACAACAATAGTATAATCAGTTTGGTTTTATGCCTGGTAGATTAACTACGGAAGCAATCCACCTACTAAGATAATTAATGGAGAAGCATAGAAAAAAAAAAGAAAGAAAGATCTTCATATAGTTTTTATAAACTTAGAAAAAACCTATGATTGAGTGCCTAGAGATATCATGGGCGTTAGAGAGAAAAGAAGTGACAAAGGGATATATTGATATTGTTAAGAATGATTCTTTTCTATTTTTACTTTATTTCCTTAATGGTATTCTTGTACTTATTTGTAACCTAATAATATTTAATGAAGTGTGAGTGAAGAAGGCTAATTACCTCTCTAAACTCTTTCTTCTCATGATTTCATCTCTTTCTTTCTTCCTATCTCTTCTTACTTCTTCAAACCCTAAATCGATATTCTACTATTCAACTTGGTATCAGAGCCTTCAATCTAACCCTAAAAGCATTGTAAAACTTTAGCCCTTGCCGTGCAGAGAAAACGGTGCGCTGACGTCATATTCCGTACAATGACGTCAGCATGACATCAGCGCCTGTACGGACGATAATGAACGTCGTTCCTCTAGTTTCGATCGTCTCAATCTACTGGTCCTTGTAGTGATTTTTTGAAGATTGGTGTGTCTAATGATTTTTTGAAATTTTCGCAATTTTCGAAACCCTAGGGCTTCGATCTGTTCTTCGCAACTTTGATCTTGGTTCTTACTGGTCGAGCTTCAACCTATAAGTGCCGAATCTCTCCCTCATGTCAAATCTATGCTTTTTAGTGCTTATGGAAGAGTTTTAGTCGATTTTTGGTTGGTTTGAAGATCGGTGCCGACTGTACTCACCTTCGCAGTCTGCAATCTTCTTCATTCCTTGCTGTTTGTGGTTTCTGATGGTCGGAATCCACTCTATGGGTACTGAAACACATTATTCTTGCGAGATCTAGAATCGTTTGGTAATTATGGAGGGTTTTCAGGTGTATTTTTTTGTTGTTTGAAGGTCGACGCCCCTTGTTCTGCTTTCGTGGTGCATTTTTTTTTCTTGTTCGGCTCTTCTTCTCTTGGAGATCAGGTGTTTACTCCTCAGTTGGTTGCTTCGATTCTCCTTCTCTTGGTGTTTGCAACTGCTTGGTCAATTATTAGTGTGCTTTTGGTTGATTTCTAGTTATTCAACTCTCACCGGTTGATTTCTGAGTTGTTTCCACTTGTTTCTTGAGTTGTTATGGTTGAGACAAAAATTAGTGATCTTAAATATGACGATTTACCACGTTGTGTCATTTCTAAACGCCTTAATGATGTTAACTATTTAGCTTGGGCACATGCCTTTAAGATTTTTCTTAAAGGCAAACACAGGCTGAAGTACATCACCAATCCTCCTCCACCAAAAGGAGATTCTACTCTTTCTAGTTGGAAAACAATTGATTCTATTATTATGGGTTGGTTGTGGCATAGTTTGAAGTCTCATATTGCTACTGCAGTAGAATTCCGTGATACTTCTAAGCAAATCTGGGACTCTCTTGTAGATTCCTTCTTGAACTAGAGCAATGTACCCCGTGTTATGAGCTATATGAGCTGATTTTTGCAACAAAACAAGCTGGAAAACCTTTGTCTGAATATTCCAGTAAGCTCAAGAATCTCTGGGATCAGTTATTGCAATATCGTCCTTTCACTACTGATTTACAGCAACAAAAGCGCCAATGGGAGGACTTCATGATTGCCTACTTACTTTCTGGTTTAGATTCTAATCTCCATGGGTTTAAGGACCAAATTTTAGCTAGTGAGACTTTGCCTACTGCATCTAATGCATATTTTCGGTTGTTACGTTCTTCATTAGGCCAATCTGCTATTATACCCAGTCCTGCTTCTTCATCTGCATCTGAATCTTCTGCCTTAGTTTCTACCAACAGCGGTCGTGGTTCGTTTCGTGGTAATGGCCACGGTAATCGTGGTGGATGTAATTTTCGTGATAGTTCTTGAGATGGTGGTCGCAGTAGTGGTCGTGGTGATAGGAAATGTGATCACTGTAGTGGTACTAATCATACTGAACCGTATTATTGGGCTAAGTATGGTAAACCTGATTATGTTAATCAAGTTACTGATCTCACATCTCACTCTCATCTCTCTCCTGCCTCTTCTCATCAGCTGCCTTTCACTTCTGATTCTCATGATGCTCATACTACTCAGCTTAGCAAGATTGTTCAGATATTACGGTCTGTTTTACCTCCATCTTCCATAGCTACTTTAGCCAATTCAGGTAATGGTGCATGTGCGGCTCTTATATCCTCTTCATGGGTCCTTGATTCTAGCGCTAGCTCTCACATGTCTAGTAATCCATCATTTTTTTCTCATTTAACTCCTATCAAGCATCATATTGTTTTAATCGACTGTTCATCTCGACCGGTGCAAGGGATGGGTGTTCTACATCCATCTTTATCCTTCTCCTTGCCTTCTAATCTTTATGTCCCTAATTTTTCCTTTAATTTACTCTCTGTTAGCCAGTTAACTAAAAATTTGCATTGTTCAATGACATTTTCTCCCACTTCATGTGTTTTTCAGGACCTCCAAACCAAAAAGATGATTGGTTTGGAGCATGAGAAGGATAGCCTCTATTATCTTGATGTTGCTTTGCCTTCTACTACATCTGTTTTGAGTGTTACAATCTCTCCCCTTCAGTGGCATTTGCGTTTGGGCCACCTCTCTGTGGCTAAGTTTAAGTTGGCTATTCCTAATTTGAGGCATGTGTCTGATTTTATTGTGAAACTTGACAGTTAGGAAAGTATCACCGTAATTCCTTTCCTACTAGTAGTCGTAGTTGTCAATCAGAGTCTTTTGATGTAGTCTATACAGACATTTGGATCCTTTTTGAATTCTCAGCAATAATGGATATTCTTATTTTGTTTTTTTTTTTATGATTATTCTCGCATGACTTGGTTGTTTAGGTTGAAAAGTCGATCGAAATTATCCTTTATTCTCTTTCGCTTTTACACTGAAATTTATACCCAATTTAACAAATGTCTCAAGGTTATTTGATCGGATAATACTCTTGAATATTTACAGTCTAGTGTTGCTTCCTTTTGTGTTGATCGTGGTATTATTCATCAAATTATTTGTGCTTACACGTCTCAACAATGCGGTGTTACTGAATGAAAATATCGTCACTTGTTAGATGTTACTCATGCCTTATTGTTTCACACTACAGTACTCAAGCAATTTTGGGGTGATGCTATTCTTACTGCTTGTTTTCTTATTAATTGCATACCTTTTGTTGTTCTGAATGACTAGTCTCCCTTTTCCTTGTTATATTAGACCTTCTTCTCCTTTTCTCTGACTCCTCGAATTTTTTGTTGTACTGATAAGAGACATGTATAATGCTACCGCCACGACAATTAGATTACCAGCGGAAGAAACAAGTGAATTTTCAATTACAGTAGGATTACAACAAGGATCGGCTTTAATCTTTATCTATTTGTCTTAGTTATAGATGAACTAACTAAACATATTCAAGATGATGTCCCCTGGTGTATATTATTCACTGATGATATTGTCTTAGTAGATGAGACTAGGAGTGCAGTTAATGCGAAGTTAGAAATGTGAAGAAAAATTTTGAAGTAAAAAAGATTTCATGTAAGTAGTAACAAAACTAAATATATGGAATACAATTCTAGTAGTAATATGTGTATTAATAGTGAAAGAAGTAAATATTCAAAACCAAGAAATACCTTAGAGTGAATATTTTTATTATCTAAATTTGATTATTAACAAAGATAGAGGGATTGCAAATAATGTAATCCATAGAATCAAAGTTAGTTAGCTCAAGTGAAGAGGTGCTTTTAGCGTTCTATGTGATCAAGGAATAACTACAAGATTAAAAAAAAA
>JAOTRH010227782.1:0-10279 GCA_034768845.1 Heliamphora exappendiculata
TGCTTTAGCCTGTTTATATGCATTTTGATGATGCATGATCGAGTTTAAATATGTATGCGGGGTTGGTTCCTCAGACTGTTGGGAGTTACGGTGCAAATTTTAAAAATTTTAAAAAAAAAGAAGATATTTTGGAGGCCTCTAAATATCTGGCATTAGATATTTTCAAAATATATTTTTAAAACTTCTCGACTAAGTTTCCTCATTTTTCTCTCTACCTTCTCTCTAACTTCTCGGGGACCTGGAGCTTGGTTTTTTACGATCCAACTGCCGATCCTTGTTATTGGCACGGTCGTCTACGCATTCATTCGGATGGAATTTTATTCCGGCGAAGTTCGATTTTGCATGTGGATCGAGACATCGAGTTTTTAACTCACCGAGGCAGGATACAAGACTCTATTGTCTTAAAGGGATACTACGTGTAATCGTGTATAGTTTTATCGTCTTATAATGCATGAAAATGGCTTTTGTTTCAAAGGTCGAGACTTGGTTTAAAACTATTTTTTGTCCTTTTCGGTGAATGGAATCGTGTTTTGAGAGTTTCTTCAGAGGTTTTCCTGTTAGGCTAGGCTGTGTATATGTCCGAGGGTGTTGGATGGGAGTTTGGAGGTTTCGATTTGAGGTTTGAAAGCTAAAATCGTAGCAAAAAATCAGTTTCTGGGGAAGGTCAGTCAACTGGATCTTAGTTTTTGAGGTTCGGTCGACTGAACCTGGGAGGTTAGTCGACTGACATGCTTCTGTTTTGTTTTTTTTCTTTCCAGCGTGTTTTTAGTTGACAGGGCATGGGAGTTCAGTCGACTGGGGTCCTGTGTTGGGCTTTTGGTATTTGTTTTGGTGGTTCTGAAAATGGAGGTTTTGTGAAAATCTTAAAACGTTGATAGGAGTATGTTTTTACATGCTAGTTGATTTCCATGGTTGATGGATTGGATTTTCTTTCTATACATGTGTTGTATAACTATTTTACGGCTTTTCATAGTTAAGCTACGGCTGGTTTTGAAATAATTTCCATAGATGTACTGTGGCAGTGAATATGTTGAGTTAGGCTTCTATTGCTCTTTAGTGGAAGTCCAAAAGCGTGCGCAGAGTAAGTGCTTTGTACCTTTGGGTTAATCCTTGTAAATTAAGCGTTGGATGCTTCTTCTATCGGTTGTAGAAATCCTTAAAGAGTGGGTTGCCTCCGTGAATGGCGTCGGTTGCCTCCGTGAATGGTGTCGTTGTCGTGACTACGTATAGAACTTATCATTACTCAACAGGCCTTAAGTGGTGACTAGGGTAATGTGAAGGAGTCTATAGTTGTTACCTTTGTCTGTGCGGCAGAGTCAGTACATAGGATTTCATTTTATCTCTTTCTCCTCGACTGTGTGGTCCGAGTGGAGCATACTGTTGTATTACTATTTTTTCTTAACTGTGGCATGATAATTGCATTGGTGATATGCTTGGTTTTAAGGATGGAAAACTTATACTTTTTGAGAGGAAAACCTTTTTGGCTCATGTGGTTGAGTCTGTTCATACTATACAATTGCATATCTTGCTTTACAGTTTTATAGTCTGTTTCTATTGGGTTTCGTCTCATGGTGCGGAATTTTGTTGTAAAACTATTTTCAGGTGAACATGTGGAGTTGACCTAGATGCCCATGGTGGTGGTAGACTTGCTGTAATTTTTCTTATTTTTAAGACATGTAGTCATACATGCGATGCCTGTTTCTGAAGGCGAGTTTTATACGCATTGAGGCGATATACTTATTCATGTATGAAACTGCATGTTTACTATTTATGAGAGATGAACTTTGGGAACTCTTTTATCCAAATGCTGTATATTTTGAGTTGATGATTTTTCATCTACAAATCTTATTTTCATAAACGATGTTTTGGTGGGCTTTGCGTGACCCTGGTGTTTGGGGCCTGACAACTTGGTATAAGAGATCTGGGTTCGAATACCTAAGAGCCATGGGAAAGAGGGTACATCACCTTGTGAGGATGTGTGTGTGCATGATTGCCTGTGTTTAAGCATTTTGTTAACATACGCATGATAGCCTGCTCAGCATGATAGTTGTGTATATGTGGGTATGGAGGTTAGACCTTAGGATTGATTAGTCTTGCCTTCGGACGTTTGGATTAACAAACTTGGGAGCCAAGTTAGAAACGCGTTTCGCGGACGTGATTTCTAGCAAGGAGTCTAAGTAGGTTATCCAAAGCGATGTGTCATTCTTGTTGATTCTCCTCAATATGTGAAATGTGTTGACATGATCTGAAGTGGCTATGTGTTAGCATGCTTATGTGTGTTATGTCTTCTACGTTAGCAATAACATGCTGTCTGGAGGCTTATCCTGTTTTGTTGCTTTCATATAAAATTATGTCCACGCGGGGAGAACGAGGCCGTGGCCGTGGTTCTGGCTGAAGGGACGTTCTAGTCTCAGATGTTGGGGATGCTAATGCACTATAAGGACCAGTTGACGGAGTAGATCTGTTGCAGGAGATGGTAGGCTCCATTCGGCAGCTGGTTGAGGCCTCTAGGGGAAGAGAGAGCATACCCAAACCGAAGGCGACGGCCGCAATACGTGAGTTCTGCCGTTTGGACCCTCCTACCTTTTCTGGGGATCCCAACCCCACGGTAGCCACGGAATAGCTGGAGCTGGTTACCAGGATTTTGGACACGCTTCAGATAGAGGAAGATGATCTGAGGGTTACTTTGTTACCTTCCAGCCGATGAGGAGTGCTCACATGTGGTGGAAGTTTGACAGGACTATAGTTGGAGGTACTTGGGAGGCATTCACGAAGGTATTTTGGGAGAAATACTTTTTGGCCACTTTGAGGGATCGCTACAGAGAGGACTTCCTTTTTCTGACTCAGGGGACGATGACAGTTGTTGAGTATGAGGCCGAGTTTACTAGCCTATCTCGGTTTTCACAGGAGATTATGCCCACTGATGAGTTCTGTGCGAAGAGATTGGAGAGGAGTTTGAAGCCCGCTATCCGAGATAGAGTGGCGGCATTCAGGATGCAGATTTTTACAAGTTGGTGGAGACCGCCATGAAAGTGGAAGATACCCTGAATGAGACGTGTAGAGATAGAGACGGTAGAAGTCAGCAAGATGAGGGACATACACAGGGTCAGGGACGTAGGGAGAACAAGCGTCGAAGGACATCCGGTCTGAGTTCTCATCCAGTGGGGTCGTATCCGCTATAGTCTTCTACATCCATGCCTCCTGTAGCTTCAACGGGCAGGTCGGAGCAGAGAGAGCTTGTTTTTTATAGATGTAGATGGCCGGGGCACCGCGTGACAAAATGCTGTAGTCCAACACCTGTTCAGGCACAGTCGCAGTCGCAATTGTATGGGAGGGAGTCAGTGATATGTTTTGAGTGTAGCCAGTCTAGGCACGTTCATAGGAATTGCCTTAAGGGAGGGAGTATGCGAAGTACAGTTCGAGCACCTGTTACTCCATCTGCCCAAGGACGCCAGCCATCTAGATTTGCAGAAAGGGACGCTTTAGTATAGTCGGGTAGACAGTCGACAGTTCAGGGCCACAGTGGACAGGCCAGATCATATGTTCTTGCTGGCCCCAGTTCATCCAGAGCACCGATCGTGCCCGATGCTGCTGTTACCACCTCCATGATCAGAGGTACTCTTCTAGTCTATAGATCATGGGCCAGTGTTCTTATCGACGTGGGAGCATCACTTTTGTTTAGTTCTTTTGCTTTTGCATTTGCATTGGGGTTGAAAATAGACCTATTGGGTAGTGCTTTGAGTGTGGAGACCCCAGTCTGTGGGAGTGTGATGTTGAGTCGTGTTTGTAGATCTTGCGTGTTGGAGGCCACCGGTCGTTGTTTAGAGTTTGACTTTATCATTCTAGACATGACCACATTTGATGTCATCTTAGGGATGGATTGGCTGACCACCTATCGTGCCTTTATCGATTGTGATCGACGAAGGGTAATGATTTGTACACTGGCGGGAGATTGCTTTTATTTTGTAGGTGACCTGGATGAGGGTTTGATGTCTTTGCCGGGTGCTGTGCAAAACCAGGGCAACCTGGGTTTCCTCTTTTCAGCTCTCATGTTGGATGAGGTGGTTAGGGTTCGAGGAGAGTTACCTCCGGTGGTTTGTGACTATCTAGATGTATTTCCTGATGATCTGTTTGAGTTGCCACCGAGCCGTGAGATAGAGTTCTCTATAGATCTTGTTCCAGGAGCTGCTCCCATATCTATGCCATCTTATCATTTTGCACCAGCTGAGTTGCGTGAACTCAAGGTACAACTTCAGGAGTTGCTTGATAGGGGGTTTGTACGCCCGAGTACTTCGTCGTGGGGAGCTCCTGCTCTTTTTTACTAAGAAGAATGATGGATCCTTGCGATTGTGTATCAACTACTGAAAGCTGAACAGGTGATAGTGAAGAATAAGTATCCTATGCCGAGAGGATAAATGGTTTGTTTGATCAGTTGAAGGGGTCGAATTGCTTCTCGAAGATTGACTTGCGATCAGGATATCACCAGTTGAGGATTAGGGACGAGGACATAGCGAAGACCGCCTTTCGGACTCGTTATGGTCACTATAAGTTTTTGGTCATGTCGTTCGGTTTGACGAACGCCCCTACTACGTTTATGAGTTAGATGAACCAAATCTTTTATTAGTATCGGACAGCTTTGTAGTGGTATTCGTGGACGATATTCTTATATATTCACCCACGAGGGAGGTGCATGAGGACCATCTATGTATCCTTCTACAAACTCTGAGAGAGCATCGCTTGTATGCAAAGTTCGAGAAGGGCGAGTTTTGGATGTCAAAGGTAAGGTTTCATGGATACGCAGTGTCGACTGACGGAGTAGCAGTGGATTCTTCGATGACTGATGCAGTGATGGGTTGGGAATGACCGAAGAATGTCTTTGAGATCTGCAATTTTATGGGTTTGGCGGGCTACTATTGGCGGTTTGTGAAGGATTTTGCAAAACTTGCTGCGCCGATGACGCGTTTGACGTGGAAGGGAGTTGTGCTTGCTTGGAGTGAGTCTTGCGAGTCGGTATTCCAAGAGCTGAAGATGAGGTTGACTAGCGCGCCAGTGTCGATTATCCCAGAGCGACGCTTGGGGTATACACTGTACTGTGATGCATCACATGACGATTTAGAATGCATTCTGATGCAGGGAGGTAAGGTTGTAGCCTACATTTCTCGATAGTTGAAGACGCATGAGAAGAACTATCCGACACACGATCTGGAGTTGGTAGTCGTGGTCTTATTTTTTGGGTAATTAACAGCCGTGGTCTTTGCCCTGAAGACATGGTGTCACCATCTTTATGGTGAGCACTTTGAGGTTTTCTCCGATCACAAGAGCTTAAAAAATTTGTTTTCGTAGGACCTGAACTTGCGCCAACGTCAATGGATGGAGTTGTTGGAAGATTATGATTTTGACTTGTAGTATCATCCAGGAAGGCCAATGTTGTGGCTGACGCTCTCAGTAGGAGATCTTATGGTTCGTTAGCTTCTGTAGATACACGGGAATGGGACATGCTTGAGAAGATTGGGGAGTTTGATCTGTGTCTCGGGGAGACAGCGACGGGTGCCACCTTATTCTCGAAAGTTTCACGACCTGCGTTGATTGCACGTGTGCTAGTGGTCCAGCAGACATATCAGGAGGCTTAGATGATACGAGATCGTGTTGCTAGTGGAGAGGATACAGCGGGATGGATTAAGAGTTCAGATCAGGGTTTGAGATTTGCTAAGATGTTGTTTGTGCCAGAGTTATGCCGCGCAGATATACTACGTGAGTGCCATCATTCTCGTTTTACAGTGCATTCAGGAGGTATGAAGATGTACCATGACCTACGCCGTCAGTTCTGTTGGACAGGAATAAAGAAGGATGTACTTCAGTTTGTTTCTCGGTGCCTTACCTGTCAGAAGGTAAAGGTAGAACACCAGAGGCCGGTAGGATTGTTACGACTGTTACCGATATTTGAGTGGAAGTGGGAGAATGTCACGATGGATTTTGTGTCAAGACTTCCTCGATCACCTAGGGGACACGATGTCGTATGGGTTGTGGTAGATAGGTTGACAAAGTCTGCACACTTTATCTCCATCCGCGTGACGGATTCGGTGGATAGACTTAGTAGATTATATATCAGAGAGATAGTCCGATTGCATGGAGTGCCAGTGTCTATTGTTTCTGATCGAGACCTGTGCTTCACATCGTGCTTTTGGCAGGGTCTTTAGGAGGCTTTGGGGACGAGCTTGATGTTCAGTACTGCTTTTCACCCCCAGACGGATGATTAGTCTAAGAGGACCATACAGATTCTGGAGGATATGTTAAGGGCTTGTGTCCTTGATTTCAAAGGTTCATGGGAGGATCATCTACCGTTGGCAGAGTTTGCATACAACAACAGCTATCAGTCCAGTACTGGAATGGTACCGTATGAGGCTTTGTATGGTAGACCGTGTAGGTCATCAGTGTGTTAGACAGATGTGGGAGAGACCATAGTCTTGGGACCAGACTTGGTGCGGGAGACGACAGAAAAGATTTTTGTGATTCGTCAACGTCTAATGACAGCTCAGAGCTGCCAGAAGAGTTATACAGACCAGAGAAGGAGACCGTTAGAGTTTGCAGTAGGGGATCACGTGTTTTTGAAGGTCTCACCACGTAGAGATTTGATGAGGTTTGGTCGTAGCGTGAAGCTATCACCGCGTTTCATTGGACCATTTGAGATTCTTGACAGGGTTAGAGAGGCTGCATATCGTTTGGCTTTGACACCTCAGTTAGCATCTGTGCATAACGTATTTCACGTTTCTATGCTTCAGAGGTATGAGCTTGACCCTTCGCATGTGTTAGATTGGGCCGAACTACGGGTTGATGAAGATGCCACTTATGAGGAGCATCCAGTGAAGATTCTAGATACAAAGAAGTAAGTGTTGAGAAGAAGAAAAATTGCTTATGTTAAGGTCTTATGGCTTCATCACGATGTCGAAGAAGCGACGTGGGAGCTTGAGTCTGGAGTTCGTGCTAGATACCCGGAGTTGTTTACCTTGTGACCTTATAGTGAATTTCTGGAGCAAAATTCCATAAGGGGGGAGAGTTGTGAGACCCGATTCCATTTCTTTACATATATATATATATATATATATAAATAAATATTCGACGTTTTTGCTTTAGCTTGTTTAAATGCGTTTTGATGCATGATCGAGTTTAAATACGCATGTGGGGTTGGTTATTTTCAAAACTTCTCGACTAAGTTTTCTCCTTTTTTCTCTCTATAATCTCTCTAACTTCTGGGGAGATCGGGGCTTGGTTTTTTACGATCCAACTACCGATCCTTGTTATTGGCATGATGGTCTACACATTCATCCGGAAGGAATTTCATTCCGACGAAATTTAATTTTGCACGTGGATCGAGATGTCAATTTTTTTACTCACCGAGGTAGGATCCTAAACTCTATTGTCTTAAAGGGATACTACGTCTAATCGTGTATAGTTTTATCATCTTATAATGCATGAAAATGGATTTTGTTTTAAAAGTCGGGTCTTAGTTTAAAATAATTTTTTGTCGTTTTTGGTGGATGAAATCGTGTTTCGGGAGTTTCTTTCAAGGTTTTGGTGTTAGGCTTGGATGTGTATATGTCCGAGGATGTTGGATGGGAGTTTGAAGGTTTCGATTCGAGGTTTGGAAGCTAAAATCTAGCAAAAAATCAGTTTCTAGGGAAGTTCAGTCGACTGAATCTTGAGATCAGTCGACTGGATCTTGGTTTTTGAGGTTCAGTCGACTGAACCTGGGAGGTCAGTCGACTGACATGCTTCTCTTTTATTTTTTTTGGCTTTCCAGCGTGTTTTCAGCCGACTGAGCAGGGGAGTTCAGTCGACTGGGGTCCTGTGTTGGGCGTTTTGTGTTTGTTTTGGTGGTTTTGAAAACGGTGGTTTTTTGAAAATCTTAAAACGTTGATGGGAGTATGTTTTTACATGCTAGTTGATCTCTATGGTTCATGGATTTGATTTTCTTTTTATACATGTGTTGTATAACTATTTTACGGGTTTTCGTAGTTAAGCTATGGCTGGTTTTGAAATAATTTTCATAGATGTACTGTGGCAGTGGATATGTTGAGTTGGGCTTCTATTGCTTCTTGGTGGAAGTTCAAAAACGTGCGCAGAGTAGGTGCTTTGTACCTTCGGGTTAATCCCCGTAAATTAAGATTTGGATACTTCTTCCTTCGATCGCAGAAATTCGTAAAGAGTCGGTTGCCTTCGTGAACGACGTTGGTTGCCTCCGTGAATGGCGTCGTTGTTGTGACTCCGTATAAAACTTGTCATTACCTAGCAGTCCTTAAGTGGTAACTAGGTTAATGGGTAGGAGTCTATAGTTGTTACCTTTGTCTATATGGTAGAGTCGGTACATAGGATTTCATTTTATCGCTTTCTCCTCGGCTGTGTGGCCCGAGTGGAGCATACTGTTGTACTACTATTTTCCCTTAACTGTGGCATGATATCTGCATTGATGATATGCATGGTTTTAAGGATGAAAAACTTATGCTTTTTGAGAGAAAAATCTTTTTGGCTCATGTGGTTGAGTCGGTTCATACTACATGATTGCATATCCTGCTTTACAATTTTATAGTCTGTTTCTATTGGGTTTCGGCTCACTGTGTGGGATTTCGTTGTAAAACCATTTTTAGGTGAACATGTGGAGTTGACTTAGATGCTTGTGGTGGCGGAATACTTGTTGTAGTTTTTCTTATTTTTGAGACATGTAGTCATACGTGCGATGCCTATTTCTGACGCGAGTTTTGCACGCCTTGAGGTGATATATTTATTCATGTATGGAACTGCATGTTTACTGTTTATGAGAGATGAACTTTGAGAACTCTTTTATCCAAATGTTGTATATTTTGAGTTGATGGTTTTTCATCTACAAATTTTATTTTCATAAACGGTATTTTGGTGAGCTTTCGCGTGACCCTGGTGTTTGGGGCATGACATTAATTGAAAGAGTGTGGATTTAGGCTTTGGTCTGGTGGGACCTTGAATAAATTTGGAGCCTTTTGGATTAATGAACTCAAATGATGAAATTGAGGCAATTCTTGGTAAATTCATGGTATTCGCTGTGAGACTCTCATCCATGTTATTTTGGAAATATTTAAGTGTTAATGAAATTCGAGTTATCTCATACCCTTAGTGGTGTTTTTGGTATATCATTTACGCTTGTTCGGGTTCGAAAGAGGCTTGTTTGGTTTGGTTTAAAGCTGAAAAACCAGTTTGATGCAGAAAAACACACTGCCCAGCAGTTTGGTCGACTAGAGCGCTTGGCCTAGTCGACTGGACCAAGTATTTTGAGTTCGGTCGATTTGACATTGGGGTTCGATTGACTGGACAGTGGAAATTTCGGTGTTCTATAAATATCCAGGGGCTGAGATATTTTGGAAATTCATTACTTCTAAGCTAAGTTTCGGTTCTCTCTTCCTTCTTTCTAGATTTTGATGGGCCCAGGGCTTGGTTTTTAGCAAACTGATAGTAGATCCTTGATGTTGGTGCCGAGGGCTTCGCGTTCATCCGAACAGAATTCTATTTCGTCGAGGTTCAATTTTTGAGGCATCAAGCTTTGGCTCACCGAGGTAGGATTCTAGACCCTACTACTGTATAACGGTGATATATGTGATTATATATGTTTTCATCGGGTGGAAAATACATCAAATGTGATTTTCATGTGTAAACCTTAGTTTTGGATAAAAGTCAGTTTTTACGACTTTTCTTAGTTGTATACATGTTTCGGATGCGTGGTATCTGTAGTTTTCAAAAGGAGGTTTAAAAACGAGGTGTTTTGTGAAAATGGTGGAAAAACTTATTTTTGGAGGTTTAGAGCTAACCCGCGAGGTTGAGTCTCATCCTTTAAACGTTTTGTTGGAAATGGTGATTGATCTTCATGGTTGATGGATTGGATCATTTTATACATGTGTTGTATGAACTATTTTACGGGTTTTTGTAGTTGAGCTACGGTGAGTTTTTAAATATTTTCCTTAGATGTACCGTGACAGCAGATGTGTTGAGTTGGGCTTCTATTGCTACTCGATGGAAGTCCAGAAACGTGCCCAGTGTAGGTGCTTTGTACCTTCGGGTTAGTCCCCGTAAATTAAGCAGTGTAGGTGCTTTGTACCTTTGGTCGTGGAAATCCATAAATTAAGCTTTGGATGCTTCCTCCATCGGTTGTGGAAATCTGTAAAGAGTCGAATGCCTCCATGAATGGCGTTGTTGTTGTAACTCCGTATAGAACTTGTCATTACCTAGTAGGCCTTCAGTGGTTCAGGACTAGGGTAAT
>JAOTRH010227793.1:0-10279 GCA_034768845.1 Heliamphora exappendiculata
ATTTATTCTTACTTTTCTTAGGAAGTGTATTTCATTAGATGATAATTTTGTAGTTCTACATGTAAAAGGAGAAAAAATGAAATGATTTTTAAAAAAGGAAAATTTGGGTAAGATCCTATTTAATTAGTTTAGTCTATCTAAAAATTTTTAGTGAAATTAGTCCCACGATCTTTTATTTACCCGAGACTACCCCTCATTATTTATTCTTTAACAAATTGAAAAGAAGTGAATAAAAAACGTATCTCCGCTAAAAATGCTATCAATTATTTTGAATTACACAAATCTTTACAAAATAACGCAGTACATGCATATTGGCAATCACAATAATTCCAAATCAAAAAGGTCACAATAACTAAATGTATTAATTGCACACATTTGTTTCTAAGTACAAATAAATGTACCATTCATGGTAGCCAAAATGCAAATAAATAGCAATCGATACAAAGATCATCCACCAAAACTCAAATAAATGCACCTACAACAAAGATCAAATGATATATTTCTACTATAATGGTAAATAATTAATGTATCAGTTGCCATCATCCACATTTATCCTTGAAAACCCAAAAATATACAGTCAAAAACAATGTCATTGCCAAACAAATCAATACAAATTAAATTTTTTTTTAAAAATTAACCAACATAATAGCCATGCACACACAAAAAAATCTTACCTCGACAATGGAAGCATGAAAATTATTCCATAAAAATCAAAGAACAATTTGGGAAGGATTAAACTACTTGTCAAAAAAAGTCAAAACCAGAAATGATAGTAAATGATGATGTGAGGAATCCAAATAATTGCATGTCAAGATTTGCCCCACCATTTTAGAAAAATCCACTAAAATCATGGATACGAATAATATGGAGATATGATCGCTTTTTCTTTTTCTTTTTTTATCTGCAAAAGAAGAAGTTCGAAACATGAGGATATCATCTTGCAAGGCATAAATTGCGGTTAGTTAGAATCTAAGCGATTTGAAATCCACAAAATAGGAATAAATATATTATAACCAAAAATTTGGGGTATAACTGTCAAATTGATTTTTTTTTAAATGGGAGTAAAGATCCAAAAACAAAAACTAATTCACTTACAACCTTCTTAAATATGACTAATCCTTAATTAATTAATTCTTTTAGCATTTTCCCAATATTGTGGTGTGCACTCACAATTTGAGGATATATTTATGTACTTAAGTTTAAAGTTAGAATAACAAAAGCCCAAAGTTGAAATAATCATATACGAGACACGGGCTTAAAATTGTCATAACTAAAGTCAAAGCTAAAATAATAAAAAATCAAAGTTATAATAAAAAAATGTCAATGTTCAAATAAGTAAAGGTTGCACATAATAATCTGTTAAGGTGAAAAGCGTACAGTATAAAATTGATATAATCAAAGCCTAACATTCTCATAACCAAAACAAAAATAAAAATAAATAAGAGGTGCACACTATAGAATTTTTCTATATAAAAAGTTTGAAAAAGTTAAATCTTTGATGATTTCATCGTTTGCAATTGAGGCTACGTTTCATATAGCTATAACTTTTTTTTGGCTTTAGTACAAAATTAATGTTAGCCTAAACGGGCATATATGTATATATATATATATATATATATAGATCTTCTCATCACAAGAAATCAAAAATAAAAAATCTAACTAAAAAGAGAAAAATTCAAATAATATGAAAAAGGTTAATTTTGTTTCAACTTTAATTAAAACTGTCATCCTTTTTTTAACTCTTTTTATCACGGTGGACCAAAAATGTGAAAAAACTAGAAAAGACACAAAAAATAGCATTATAAAAAGCTTTTAAAAAGCTGGGCACAAAATATAGTGTGAGTTGCAAAAAGAATAGAATTTGTTTTTTCAGAAACCTTATAGTGAGGGCTACTTATAGATTAAGGATTATTCTTCAGTGGTAGCCAGCTAGGATTTAATTGTTGGATAAAAATTTTGGGCTTCTGTAGCTATTTTTCTAATAAAGTAATCTTTATAAGTTTTTCGCATCTAAACAAATCACTGACCAACTATATAATTTAATATCTTAGCGTTAAGAACATGTTTTGCATAAAAGAAAAAATAGTACTTGTTTTCACAATGAGTTCTCTCAGCTTTGAGGGATAATATTGTGAT
The DNA here is from genome assembly GCA_034768845.1 of Heliamphora exappendiculata. Classification (NCBI taxonomy): domain Eukaryota; kingdom Viridiplantae; phylum Streptophyta; class Magnoliopsida; order Ericales; family Sarraceniaceae; genus Heliamphora; species Heliamphora exappendiculata. The sequence goes on from JAOTRH010227793.1 coordinate 2,137, forward strand.
TTGATTATGCGTGTTTAGGCGGCTTTTCTTAGTTTTTTTTTCCTTCATAGACATTTTCCCAAGATGCTTATGTTGAAAAAAGTGAATTTTGAATAAGTTAGAATATAATTTTTTTAGCTAACTTTGAAACTAAATATCTTTGGATTGAATTAATCTTTTTAGATGATTTTAAGTTCTAATTTGTTTATCTTCATGAGTAGAATAATCATAAACTTTATGGCATTCAAAACCATTAATTGATGAATAAAAAATTGACTCAAAATGTGTATCATTAAAATTGACAAAAAGGTGATAACTTGCCTCCATCCCACATTGGTGGGTTTTGAATGTCACAAAATTCATAATTATTTTACTTATGAAAATAAACAAATTAAAACTTGAAATCATCTAAAAAATTAATCAAATCCAAAATTATTTAACTTCAAAATTAACTAAAAATCATGTTCTAATTTATTCAAAATTCACTTTTTCCAACCGTTTAACTATAATATAACCCTAAAGAACTACAACCACCATTCGCAATAAAATAGAGAAGATGCTGCTTTTTCTTTGTTTGTTAATTTGTTAATTTATTGTTTGCGTGAGAACATGCTGTTTCCCGTATGTTTAGCGGTGCCTATTAGGTTCATGATTCAGCACCTCCTATTTGATAAGATTGCCAACTCACAGTGTGCCTAAGTTGTGTGCACTACTTCAAAAATAATTTATTGCTAAGATATATATATATATATATATATGTATGTTTATTTCCATCACCAAAAAAAATATCCATCGCAAAAACTACTTGCAACTGCATGGCGACAGTTCTTTGAAGATCACAATGGCATGTGTTGCAAAAAGAATTTGCATAAACAAATCGCAATGGAAAAAAGAGGTTGAAAAAAAAAGTCGCTATTATAATCATTTTTAGCAACTGCATTGACCATCGCTAAAAGAATTTTCCCAACTAAATATGATAAAGCTCCGCAAAAAGGTCTTTGCAAAAGGGTTTTGCGAAGACCTAAATAATTGTTGAGATAAAAAACAAACATGGTTACAAACATAAAAATAACCTTAATTTAAGTACTTTCACAAATAAGAATATGTGACTAATGAATAATCTTGTCGCAAATAAGTATGTGATTTTATTTTTATTTTAATTTGCGTCGGCACTTTGGTCATTGCAAACTACATTTTACATCAAAAAAGTTGTCATCACAAATGTTTAGGTTGCAAATGGTATCTTTTACATTGACACTTTTGGCCTTCACAAAAATTACTATTAATTTACATCCAGTGCTATTGCTGCAAATGGTTTATTCACAATTAATAGAGTATTTTTTTAACCTATTGCTAGTTTGAGATTTTGATATTTATACACCTCGTAAAAGGTTTCTTTTCCTAACTAGTAGTGGCTTAGAACAGTAAAACCCAAGTGAATTATTGATATGATAATGAAGAGTCTAACAAGATGACATGAAAACTAAGTAGACGCCATGAAAACTAAGTGGGCACCAGCGCAAGTGGCAGCGCTTCCCAAGCCCGCTTACCCCCCAAGGTTCGACCCTTGGGGTGTCAACACCTCCCTCCCCAACTTACCTGATCCAAAAAAAGATGACACGAAAACTTAAAAGTTAAATTACTAACAACTCCTCGAATGTTTCTATATATTGCAGATTGATTTTTCATCTTCTGCTATAGGATGAAATATCACAACGGTCTTTATTCAAAAACGCAACATTCTTGTCGTGAGACTTAGTTTTGTTTTTCTAATCGACATTGTTGATAACAAGCCCTATTTGTGGACACAAAAGCCCATACTAGCGTGCATAAATTATAATATACTAGAATTTTTACTTTTTTTTTTGAGATTTTACTATTTTATCCATACAACCAAAGAGTTTTTCACAAAACTAGAGATAGTTCTAATATTATAGATTTATAATGACCCTATACGTTAAATAAAGAGTACGTTTTATAACATGACCTAAAAAGTTCATCATTGACCCCATCTATCACTTAAATAAAGCGTTTTATACAACATGAGTTAAAAAGTTAAATTTTGATTTTTTTTATTTTCCACTAATGTGAAATAGAATGTCACAAGAACTTCAAGAAAGAAAGAAAAAGGAAAAAATTAATAACTACCTTCCTTTCTTTGTTTAGTTCATGAATTGGGAGGCAAAAAGGAGAAGAAAAAAAAACATCAAGACTAACGAGGAAGGTAGTCTTGATGTTTATATACATACTAAACATCAAGAAAAAAAAACATCAAGACTTATTGTTAAGCAAAGAGAGAGGAATATCTAAACTAGCATGCTTATAACTTTTATTTTTGTAACTTTTGATTAAAAATTATTAGACACAATTCTACATACTATTTAAAGATATAAGTTTACAACTTTAATAAATACTTATAACTTATGCTTAAATTCATAATTACATCATTTTTGTTCATTTTTAAGTTTATAATTTCAAGTGTATTAAACACCCTCATTCTCTTTTCATTTCATTTCTTTTTTGGGACTCGTGTTAATTTAGTTTGTTTTATTATTTTCTTTCATCTTTTTTTTTCTTTTTGATTGGCAAAAGATAATATTATATATGAAGATGACGAATAGCATCTAAAGGAAAAGAGTTCCCTTGCAAAGATCCGTCAAATTTCCTCAAAATGTTCAAAAAACCCCAACGTTGACAAGAGGCTAACCTAGGAGAGAAGGCAAGAAAAACAAGTCCCAAAACTACATAACAAATAAACTCCTACAACTGTTCAAAAAGCATCCCTTATAGCAGCAATTCGCATCAAACAGCAGAACTGATGGAGTATTCCCCATAGCAACAGACAGCAATTCCATTAGGCAGCAAAATCAGTGCCCACGGTCAAGGAATTGCACCTTATCCACATGAGCCATACTAAAGGCTAAAGGCTAAAGGCTAAAGGCTGAGCAAGCATTACCATATATAAGCATAGTCCACCAAAACATAAGGAAGACATAGAGCATGAACAACTAAAGCCAAAGCTCACAAATAGCCCTCAAACATAATTGGCTCCGTTTGGGTGACCTTGCTTATTTTTTTATTGGCTTATAAGTCAAAAAATAAACCACGTCGTTTAAGTAACCAAATAAACTAAAAATAAAAAAATAAGCAAATAAACAAATAAGCAAATAAGCTCGTTTGGGTAGCCAAATAAGCAAATAAACTCGTTTAAATAGTTGACTTATAAGCAAATAAATCACAAGCCACCCAAACAAACTAGCTTAAATGAGATTTGGCTTATTTGCTAATAAGCAAATAAGTCAATAAATAAATAAGCAAGGTCCACCCTAAAGTTGCTTCCTCCTCATTTTTCTTTATACTTTCTTTACAAAACCAAAAAGAAGCTAATACATTTTCCTAAAATTTCTCTCATTTACTTCCTTTTTCTTCTTTTATCTTTCTTTCGACAAGTTCCAAATACTAAGATAGTCTTTGCCATCTTAGACAATGGGCGACCACTTAAAAATATAGAGTTCAATTATTAAAATTTGTAGGGGACAAACTAAAACAACCCAAAAAACACAAGCTATATATTCAATGACAAAAGCATGCAAAAAAAAAAAACAAGAAATAAAAGGTCTTAAATAAACAATACAATAAATAAAAAGTTCTTATATGTTGTGTATTTAATTTTTAATTGAAAAAGTTAGAAACACATGCATGATTGGGAGATTCAACATGGGATATTGTTCACACGTTGAAATAATAATTTTACATGTCAAGAATATTTTTTGCCAACAAATGCATTCAGAAAGTAAAATTTGTGGTAATTTAGTGAATTGTGGGTCATACTTAGAAGGAAATATTATTTTTGAAAAAGGATGCATTGTAAAATATGTAGTATATTATGCGTTTGGCCTACCCTTTTTACGGTTTTTTTTTTGTCTTAGTGAATTTTTTAAGCATCAGTCCAAATGAGTGTATTTCTAAATTTCTCTTATCTCGAGAAATTTAAAAATATAAAAAATCTAATCAAATTTTTTTAAAAAGTTTAGATAAGAACAAAAAAATAAAAAATAAAAACCAACTTAACAGATTTTTTCTAACTTTTGTATGGCTTTTTTGGGTCTTTAATGATATTTTTTTTATAACATTAGCTCGAATGCGCATACTTTTTAAATTTCTCTCATTACCATAAACCAAAAAAGTAAAAAAAATTGAACCAAGAAAATTTTAAAAATCAGAAAAATAAAATTTTAAAAATGAAATAAATCCATATAACTAAAATTTCCGAAAACTAAAAAAATTAATGAAAGAAACTTATATCAATGAAACCATAACCGTAAGATGGCTTTGTAATGGTGCGCACCAAAGTCTCTCTCTTCATGGTACTAGCTACTAAGCGCAGCACACAAAAGAAGAACAACCAGATTGGCCTTATATATTTATCTGAAGGTAAATATCAAACACGAATAAAAAGCAGCACACAATAGAAGCTTATAGATGCATCGACATTTATCACAATATATAAATTTGGCGTTACTACCATGCATTGACGTTACTATGTGGATTTGGCATTGGGTCGGTGTTGATAGGTGCCGCACCCTTTTGATTTTTGTTTTTGAAATCTGATGCACAGCATTTAAGAATTTGTGGTTGATCATCTAACCCTTGAACCTCTCATGAATTTGGGGTGAACAATTGGAAAAGCTGGAGAACAATTAGGGCTTTGTTTTATTTTATTGCTATAACTTAGAGGTTTTTTTTAATTATTTTTTTCACGTGACTTGTAAATTTATTTAAAATTGTTTTAATGTTCGACAGGTGTTTGAAGAGAATTTTAAAGTTTTGGTGACTTATAAGATTATTTGAAAATAATTTTGAAGTGCGATGACTTTATTGAAGAATATTTGAAAGTTTGGTGACTTATGGTTAGAATTTAAATGAACATAGTTTGATTAATAATTTGGTAGTGTTATGGGCTTGTTATAAGTTATCATGGACATGGATTGATGGAGTCTAAAATATAAATCTGGTTCTTTTTTTTAATTTACAAATTCTTTCTGATATATGTGTATCTTCATGCATATAGTGCAGATAGACTGCTTTATTTACCCCCCCCCAAAACAGAAATAAAGGAGGGTTTATTAGTTATTTTTTTCCAATCTCTGCCTTCCCAAGTTCTAATTAGTGTATTTCTGAAGTATAATTAGCTAGATATTGTGGTCGGTGGATCCGTGTGTTAGAAGAATCAACAATTTGGATATTTCTTGAGCTAGATGAATTGGCATTGATTTTTTTCTCTCTATTATCAACAAATACTCCCCTAAGCTGAGCCTAGTAAATTGTGGTGTTCTGGATGCCATGTTTGTTGCTAAGCAAATTTAGGAAATTCCCTGATAAAACAAAACATTCACTCAACTGAGCCTATTAAACTATCTGAACTGGTTTAGGAGTGTTATATATTTTATCCTTCTCCTTTTCTCGTATTGTTGATCATTGTTATAACAATCATGCAATACATATTGTAAGCTGCTTTTTATAGTTAATTGTGATAATAATCATGCAATATAAAGGTAAATAAATACTAAGCATAAAGCATAAAGCATGAAGCATAAAGCAGCACACAATAGAAGCTTATAGATGCATTGACATTTATCTGAAGTTAAATTTCTTCATTACTTAGATTCTTGTAAGATTGGCTTGTTGTGTTGCCGGTTCATTTTTGAAATTGAACTTGAATTTTCGTAGGGTCAAGATGATGGCAAGAACCAATTGTACAAGAGCTGAAAACATGTACATGCCATGGTTCGGAGAAAAATGTTTTGTATATTATAATCCCTCTTAATTTAGTTGTCCCTATTTATGCCTCCGCTCAACTAATTTTCTACCCACAGCTCAACTTGACCCAAGGTTGGTTGCCTCCTTGTCAACTGTCAACATTAATGAAGTTTAGGTTTTTGTTATCGGAAATTGAATTCCTATTTCTCGTCCCCTGTGGCAAATTGCGGGATTTATGTTTTATTCTTTCTTCTTCTTTTTTTCAAGATGTTGTTATAAGTTCTATATATTTAAACAAACTTCCTTGTGTAACTGGACAACACTGAACACTCTTCCCAATGTCTCATGCTTACCCTCAAATGACCCCTTGTCGTATTTGAATCATCGCAATACCAAAAATAAGAAAATCCAGATATGAATCGCGAACAAATCATTGAACCAAAATAACACCTACTTAAATGCATTACAGCAAAACTACGCAACAGAATCCAGAAATTTTCCAATCTACAGTCATATTCTAGAATATAGACAACAAAAAATGTCATAAGATGGCATGGCCCAACACGAAAGCAGCATAAAAGATTCCCAACTATCAGCATATAGAGCACTAAATATCCTTATAAACATAGGTGGCGCATGAACTGATATCAAACCTTGTGACAGGAAAATTTGGGAACAAACAATGCTATGTGGCTGGCGACAATCGGTGCTAGCAGAGGTTGCGAGATGGCTTGCGACAATCAATGCTATGTCTGACGGCGACGATCAATCTATGTTCTGCGGCGACAATTAGTGCTATGCTCGACGATGGAGGGGTGTCGATTTTTGAGATGATAGGGGAGATAGGTTTCCAGAGAAGAGAAGAAAACCGGATTCGCGGGATAAGATTGGCGGCGCGAGAGGAATTGGACGAGGAATCGACTTTTTGAGAGAATAGAGGGGGGAGGACTGAGGAGTTACAAACAGAGAATAAAAGACTTGGGCAATTGGCGCCTTCTATTTGCTCACTTTTTCTTCTTATAACACCCACATTAAAAACTTTTTCATAAACAAAAAGATTTATACTTCAGAAGATAATACATAAATAAAGGTATACATTAAGATATTTCTAACTTTTGTGATTAAAAAAAAAAAACTCACAATTCAACCGATTCTATGTTCAATTTATTTTTTAGGAGTTTTTAAAACAAATAATTATTTAGAATTAGATAATTTAATTTGAAATTATTGGCCCGTTTGGCATACCTTGTTTATTTGTTTATTTGCTTATTTTACTTATAAATTTACTGATTTGATATTTTTGCTTATTTTTGTTTTTTCTAAACTTTTTTTATATTTTGATCAAAAATTTTTATTTTTCCGACTCGTCTCAATAAGAGAAATCTAAAAAATATAAAAATTTAATTAAATAATAAAAAATATTCACTAAAAACGAAAAAATTAACTTTGTTAACTTAATCAGACTTGTTTATAAACAAGTTAATCATACCGGCATTACCTATTTTAATCTTTAGCTTACAAATATTCAAAACAAATATACAATCTTGCCCAATTAAGAGAAAATAAGATTTATTGTTAAATTTTGTCATGATATTGGTGAAAATGTCATGAGGTACTGAGAATGATTTTGAAAGTTAGAAGGCAAAGTGGAGCAGAAAATGGATTTTAATCATTTTTTCAATCCCCGTCGACCTCACTTTTCAATTCTCTTCACATCTCACTTTTTTTTTTTTGAGAGTCTGACAATTATTTTTTGCCATTTGTATTATTTACTTTTTGAGCCTATAAATTTTTTTAGATGGGTCAATTTGGGTAATGTGAGTGAAATCAATTAGAATTGAATATATGAGCATTGAATTGACAACACAGTCTAATATAATATAGTAATAAATTTGAATTATTCAATTATTATGATATTATTACTGCACGTTAGTCTAGTAATTAATTATGGGCGATCATTCGGTCCGCGATCATTCGGTCACCTCTAATATTAGGACTAATAGATTAAAAATGAATTTGTACTCCAACTGTTAATTAATTTACTCTGCACAAATGTGGCCTTACTGGGTTAGGGCTGATAAAGCATTTTCTTTCATTTATCAATAGGTCGGTCACTTTTCTGGATTTTAACTTGATTAAAATTTATATCTTTTAAAATATATTATTTTAAATTTAATTTTCATTTTTACGGTCCAACTTAAATTTAAGATTATTAATATAAATATACTAAAATCTTAAAAATATAAGTATACAATTATAAATTTTCAAAACTAAATAAATTATATTTCTAAAAATATACTTCAAATTTTAATTTGTACGTATTTACCTGAGTAAGATGAGAGCAACTGAACAAAATTTGTTAATAATAAACTAGATAATTTTATTATAAAAATTTTTAACGATG
>JAOTRH010227804.1:0-10278 GCA_034768845.1 Heliamphora exappendiculata
GTAACGGGATCGGCCTTGCAATATTCCGTTACGTAACGGCCGATCCGTTACGTAACGGCCGTTATTTAGAACCCTGACGCTTACCCATGCACACCGGACACTTAACCTTGTCAAGTCAATCCCATAACACTCTTATGGAAAATCAAATTCACCCAACTCATCCATTTCATTTTTAAATTTCTTTAAAACATTCCACATTACATTCACAACAAAATTCTCATAATTAATCTAATTTTTTTCATTAATAACAATAACTCATTTCTCTACCATAAATTTTACACTTTCGAATATCTCATGCAAATTTTATAAATATCTTAAAATGACATTTAAAATCATTTTATCACTAGATTACATGTTCAATTTCACAATAAGTTCAAAATATATGATTTTTCCCAAATTTATGATAAAACCTTAGTTTATCCATTTCACCATAGATTCCAAATTAAATTTGCATGTCACATCTCAATCACAATCTCACTATTTAAAACATAAAAATCATGATTCATTAAGATTTAGACATTTGTTCAAAAAAGTGATCGTTAGAAAATCTTAGAATCCTAAACTATGAAGTAGGGATACGGGATACGGATACGATAAAGATACAGCGATACGGCAAAATTAAAAAAAGTAAGATATGGATACGACTATGATACGTTTTGTAAAAGATATTGTTTTTTTATTTTTAGTAATGTATTACTTATAAAAATAAAACCCAAAGTAAGAGTAAATTCATTTGGTTGTTGTAATCGAGTATTTAATACATAACAAATAATCAAAATATTAGAAATTAAAAATAAATTATAAACTTATCACGTATTAGAGTTAATATAGTAAAACATATAATAAATTAAAATTTTAAAACAAAAAATACCTAAAGAAAAATAAAAAATATAAAAAATTAAAACCTCTTGTATCCCTGCCGTATCCTTCTCATATCCACCACGTATTCGATCCGTATCCGAAATTCAAAAACAATATTGGATATTTATTTTGGCGTATCGTATGTATCCTATCGTATCGGGCGCTTATCCATATTCAATACGTATCTGATACGTATACGCAGCAACCTATTTTGAAGTATCCGTGCTTTTCATAGATCCCAACCTACCCAAAATATGCAATAACATTCATTCCAAAACATATTAAACTGAGGCACAAGAAAACCTACCTCTAGGCTCCATGAAAATGGAGGGAAGAGGAGGACCCAAAAGTACAAAGTGGTTGGATCCGAAAAATAACCGGTGAAAAAATGTTGCCCTCGATAAACACATCAATCTTCCCTTCTTCGGCTTCACAAAAAGCCATGGTTAGAAAGCCTATATACTACAACATATGAAGCTCTCTCTCTCTCTCTCTCTCTCTCTACATATATATATATATATATATATATATATATATAGAGAGAGAGAGAGAGAGAGAGAGTAGACCTGGGAGAGAAGAAGAAAAAGGGAGGGTGTTTGCTTTTGAGGGGTGGGGTGGGTCCCACCCTTAAAAAAATATTATTTTTTCTCAAATTCTTATAGTTAAATTGTATAAGATGATATATTGGGCCATTTATTCAGCCTTATACGTTATTTGAGTGATTTCTTTATTTTGCATTTGTGCCAATGTGCCTTGTACAATGAATGAAATGGCGTTGACATGGAATCCGACTATATCAACTTTATACAATGAACACAACAAACACTGTATAAAGTTAGATCAAGTTAAAGATGGCATAAGAAAAATTATCCATCATATAAGACTTCAAATTTACTTAAATAACTTACATTCTATTAGTTTGAGATTGAAAAATGCATCACATTCATTGTTACATTTGCCACTCCGAATAATGTATTGAATTGGATAAAGTTGTTGAATGAATTCATCCCAAACATCGAACGGGATATCATATCTTTTAAATCCTATTATATATGATAATATGACTGAATTGAATTGTATAACTATATTCAATCCAATCTCTCTTTTATCAAAATTCCAAACACACCTTAAAAAAAATACTAGAGCAAGTACATTCGTAATGAGCAAAGGTCTCCTAATAATTAACACCACAAGTCTGAGTAAAGCCTTTAGCAACAAATCTTGCCTTGCATCTCTCAACTGTCTCATCAGTTTTTTACTTTACCATGAACACCCATTTATAGCCCGTTGGTTTCTTTCCCAATGGAAAAGATAGTAACACACAAGGGTCATTTTTTTAAGAACTATCATCTCCTCTACCATATATTCTTTTCATTTAAGAGTCTGTAAGAGCTTCCTTCCAACTCTTCGGAATATATATAAAAAATAGAGAAAAATAAAGACATGGTATGAAAAAGATAAATGGTCATATGGAACAAATTAAGATATTAGATGTTGAGTAGTACACTTCATAACTCCTTTTCTAAGAACAATAGGAAGATTAGAAGTACCACTGACTATTATGAGTATCAATCGGAGATTCATTACACATGGATTAGTAGAGGAATCGAAAACTGGAGCCAGTGATGATGATAGGCAAGGTGACACACAAGTAGTTTGATCCTTGTAGCACTGAGATTAAGTCTTTAGATCAGTTCTATCCAATTGTCCACCCAAGTCTTGTTCCCTCTCCCTTTTAACATACTCTTCCTTATCCACTTTCACTATGACTAAAATCCCCTGAATAGGAGTACTCCCCTAGATAGGAGATAAAACATGCCCCTAAGATTTTTTATGGTAGAATGTCAACATCTCTTCTATCTAATTCTCTCTATCGTCGATTTCTAAAAGAGAATGAGTAACAAAGAAAGTTAATGAGGAATTCAAGGAACTAGTGGGGCTACTAATGTAAAATTAGTAGAAAACCTTGGAAAATGAAGAACAAAAGACAAAAGAAACAAAAGAACAATGATAAAACCATTTTTCCCGAACACAGAAGATAAAGAATCACCAATTACTCTTACTTTATCCTTACCAGAACAATTACAGTAAGAATAGCAAAGAGATGAAGAACCTACTATATGACCAGTAACACCATAGTCTATTACCCAAAAGGTAGAAGAAAAGGCACTAAGTGCACTCGCAACAATACGTGCACAAGCAAAATTGGAAAAGGAAGTGAAAGCAAATGTTGTGGAAGTAGAGATGTTGAGTGCCATCAAACGCCTGAGAATTTGCAGCTCATCCTAAGAAAAAGCGCCAATATCACCCGATGTGCCTCCTGAAGTTTCAGACATGTAGGCATTGGAACGTATAGGAACATTAAAAGTCACTGAGAAGGACGCCCATACAAGTTCCAGCAATGCTCTACAATATAACAAATCTTTTCACAATGGCCACATCGCAGTTGATCCTAATCTACAGGACCATTCTTGTCATTAGAATTAGGATGATTATGCTTGCCATTCTATGGAATATGAGTAACCGATAAAGAAGAGTGCTCCTGACTAGAAATATGTATCATGACATAATGCCTGCTCTCCTCCCCTCCTATTGAACATGAACATAGGCATGCCTCAAGGTAGGAAAAGGAATGCGATCTAAAATCTGAACTCAAATCTGATCATACTCACTATTAAGGCTAACAACGAAGTCGAAAACACACTCCTTTTCTGCCATCTGTTGAAATATAGTTGCATCAGCAATCCAAACAGCGTAAAAATCTTGATAATAATCAATCCATGACCACAAACTACTCAACTCTACTTAGTACACAACTAGAGAACTATCTTTCTAGACCGACTCACAAATCTTATTCCACAACTCATATACACGCGCATCATTATTTTTCTAAGAATATGTCTAACCAACCGTTGACCAAATCTTATGAGTGGGGTCCACCAGTAAAATGCTACAACTGAGAGCAGTTTGCATAGAATTCACAACCAAGAGATAACAACTGCATTTTCTTCACACCACCGTTTGCGAGACGTCCCCCTGTCGTCGATTGTTGGGTGTCACCAAAGATATACCCAGTACTCCACGAGCAACATTGTCCACACTACAAGCTCGGGGCCAAATGAAATAGCATTTGCCATCTAATTTAACTGGACTAATCTTGAGGGATGGGTTGTCAACAAGAGTTCCTGAGTGACTCAACTCACACTTGTCACTACTTGTAGAAAGCGTACTGCCCTCTGACACATCCACAACTACAAAGGACAATCAATAACAACGAAAAAAGGCAACTAACCTTCACAAAACCAGCCCACAAATCCAAACAAATCTGAAGAGATATATCACTAAAGCAACCCCATAACATAATCCACCAAAAACCCAAAACTCCAATTGGTTAGAACCATCAAGAAACTACAAAACATGAAATAAACTCAAAAAAGGCCAAAACCTGACTACCGATAGTAGGGGAAAAAATAAGAAATTGAAGCCTTGTTTCGCTAGAAACACAAACAACCGTGCTTCAAACCTCCAAAAAACCACTTCCACATGTCAAATTGGAGCCCTAGGCTTATCTTGGAACCAAAAAAAAAAAGGCATCAAACAAAGTCTGAATGTGATTTCCAAAAAAAAAAAAAAATATCCTATTTTTCCAAAAATCGTAGAAAATAGGAAAAGGGTATGAATTGCTTTAAGAATCTTAGATGATCATGAAAGTGATTTCTGAAGCATCAGGAGACCTAGTCAATCATATTGGGATTTTTTTGGACTTTTTTTACAAGTCAACAAAAGAATCGAAGGAAAAAAATTTGTATTGCATCATGAAGCTTGTAAAAAAATAAAATATTATTAATAAGAAGGATCAAAGTTTTCGTACCAAGTTGGATTTGATGAGAAGAAGGCTTAGAAGAAAAAGAGAAAAACAGATGTGGCAAAGAGAGGATAGAATGAAAAATTAAGGTTCTCTCCCTCACTACTAGCATTTATATTAAATGAGCGCAAAGTACAAAAACAGACTTAAGTGAAATAGCAAATAACTTAACAATAACTCGGTGAGGGTAGGGAACTGTCCATGTTGTATGAAATTATACAAGGCCAGACATTATAAATCGCAGCATTTCATATCAGATGGAATCTACCTGAGGGATATATTATTCACATTTCTACTCCAGACTCGTCTACTTTTCAGACAAACATGTGTTTCCTATTAAGAAAATTCAAACACCCTCCAAAGTTAAAAGAAGAATGAAGAACTGTATGCCCTCTTACTAAATAATTCATAGTTGTGAGCTCAACTCAAATTTTGTGCAACCATTCGCAGAATAATCTAATAGGTCACTATATCTTCTAATAGTTATGCCCTTACTTTACATATATCACATGAACTCATACCTCACATAAAACATCTTCAAAAAAGTTATAAGGGACATTAATAACTGATAACAACACCTGCAATTGCAAATCCATGTGATAGCAATCCCAATAGTAACTAAACTGGGGGATAAGGGAGAACAGATCACAGCTTCATATATAATTTTTTTAAGACAAGTACAACTTCATATATAAATTATGAAGAAGTTAATTAATGGCATGCATTCATATATTCTTACCAGTAAAACAAATCCACACTCAAGTAAGAAACGGCAAGTTATATGTTATTACCTTCTTTATTTAGGCAGCATATCATATAATGTAACACATATATACACATGCATTACCAAAATCAACTAATAAAAAGTATCTAAGGGGCACAATAATTGATATATTAATACAAATATACAAATATATTTAAAATGAACAAAATTCAGGACTACCACTGCATGATAGATGATTATTCACAAAGGAAAGAAAAAGAAGTAGGCAAAATAATATATTCTACCACTTTAAGCCAAGGGTTTTACATCAGAAGAAATATTGACAAATATGGGCATGGGACGAATTCATGGTCATAACACTAACACTTGCCCCCATCCCCCTGAAAGAAAAAAAAAGGAGAGAAAGAGAGAGAATAGAGGCACCAGTTAAGTAGCAAGCGAGGCCAAGGTTGAACAAACACTAACTGAGATTTTTTCATTCTAACTCTCAAAAAGGAAAAGAATAAAAGAAACAGAATGTATAAATTGGCCACACATTTTTAATTGCTACAGCCACATAAAACTCTGCTACAAAGCCACAACCACTTCCATTTTCTGTCGAGACTTTATAGCAGTAAAAATGAATTTCCAATTCTAGCGCCCAACAAACTTAGGAATTACCTAAGATGTGCATCTTATTCAGTATACGAGAGGAATACATACTAGAAGTTAAATGATTTCTTCTAAACAGATTACAGCTTCCTATCTTATAGATGTTGGCGCAATTCAAAAAAAATAAATAACAGGCGAAATCGGTTTTTCTCCTGACTGCTTTTTCACCTGTTCTCACATACTTTGTTGATATCAGGCTGTGAAGAATCTATCACCTCCTACAAAATTCCTTGTATAAAAACCAAGGTAAAAAATGCCTGCTATCTCAGCAATCATAAACCTGATGCTTACAACTGACCCATTTAAGCCCACTGAAATGCAGGAAATAGTTTAATGGAAATTAGAAAATAATAATAATAATAATAATAAAACCTCCCAATGAATCCAAAAATGAATGTAGCAAAGAACTGACGTATATCACTGCCCAAAGAAAAGGGGGAAAAGAAACGGAAGCAGCAACAAAAAGACAAGAAAAGCATCACTGCATGTACCTTAGTAGCAATGCACCACCCATGACACACCCTATCATTTATCAATATGCCCAACATGGAAAGAATTTATTTAAATTTACTTAAAAAGAAAAGGGTGACCCATGCACGAGGAAACACCATATCATTACACCCAACATAGGAAGAATTTGTTAAAACTTACTCACCAAAAAAAAACAGTGCATGAGGCCCTCTCGAAAGCAGGGTACGGAGAGGGCTTACCCTCACTTCTGAAGAGCTTGTTTCCGTTACTCAAACCTGAGCCACCAAAAATGCTAAGAGGAATCCCTACCAGCAAGCCCTACCGTTGGGCCAAGTTAACCTTTGCTTTATTAAAGAAAGGGAGCTAAAATACAACAATGTAAGCAATGAATTCAATCACTAGAAAAATATATATCAGGGCTCAGATTTTTAACAATTTCATAAAACCAACCTACTACACCAGGATCAGCAAATGTCAGGATGTATTACAATGTGAGAATATATATATTGTTATTGCAATACTATTGTACAGAAACTCCCTGTTAATGAACAAAAAGGCATTCAAGAGCTAGACAGAAAATCCACATTTAGTTAGGGATTGACAATGAATAAGGGCAGATTGTACAACATTTTGTATGCAACTACAGGAAAGAAGCATTTAAAATGCTCGTCAAAAAATCCACACACTGTCAAAATCATCCCATTCTATACATTAATAAAACAAAATGATATTTTCAATCTGACTGATAAACCTATAGAAGCATTTTGTCAACTATCTCTAGTCGGTACGCATCTATATGAAGGAGATGCATCTTTAATAATCAACAAAAACAGAACATAGGAAGGAACTGATAACTGCCCAAAGATAAAACAGTGACAGCACAAGGACAACCACTTAGACAACAAAAAAAAGGGTATGCCATTTTTATTTTTCTTCACATCCATAAGCATACGTAACAACAAATCTTCTCAAATAAAAACATGCATAAACGACATCATTTCATGGAATTCACCGGTCACAGTACTATACTTTTGGGTTCGACAATGTCAAATCAACTATGTTTATTTCACCAAACTAATTTAATATAATAAAAGTTGGATTAATTGGACTCCACAGTTCCACAATATTAATCGTTAACTTTTTCTACCAGCAACAAACAATAAAGGGAGTAGTAGGTGGGGAAAGAAAAGCCATATAGCAGCCAAGAAATACTGCCACACTAATCGGTCTGCAAATAGACAGCGTCATGTGACTAATGCTGCGTATCAACTATACAGAATGCAAACCGCATATACTACTAATAAAAATGCTTTACTTTGGGATAAGTTCTCACAATGATGACGATAAATAACGATCACACTTAAACATTTGAACCAATATGCATCACCCAAAAGACATTTGGAAATCTGACATTTCAAAAGATATGAAAATCTAAAATATCCTGTTATAGCTTCAAGAAAAAGTATTACCTTTCATTCTTACCAAAACCAAAGCGTGCACCAAAATAGAATGCAACAGCAAGCAACCATGAATCACTGTGAACTGCAACAAGTGATAACCAGTCCTTCTCTTGCATTCCATCCCTAGCAAAGTTTATACCTAGTGCTGGCTCAGGAAGCTCAGGAGGCACCTCCTCAACAGGCAGGTTGACCTCCCATGTCTCATTTGGAAGTCCATATAAGCACAGATTCTCCTTTTCTGCAAGAAAATTGTATTATTCAGAAAAACATAAACAGTACCTCTATATAACCAGAATCACAATCATTCCCACCTACATATTATTTTCAAAGACAATACAACCACGAATATATTGTAACCAGGTAATGCGTGAATGACATCTATCAATTTTTATATAGAAAATGACGTTTGAAGAAAATATTTTATGTTTTTTAATCCAAAAATTAAGAAACAATGGCCAACTGGCTGCTTTAAATTTCCCTTAAAACAATGAACCTTCACTGCCACTGAGGGCAGCCTTCTTTGAATATTTAAGAGATAAGCAATGTGTAATTGAGTAAAGTTCAAGTCAACTTTAATTCTTCCAGCACCATTTTGAGATATGTTCAACGATGAGCACAACCCAAAAAAGAAAATAACATCTAATGACCCCATAATTATAGTGTTAAATTTATTACATCTATTGCAACTGAGAGATAAAATGTGCAAAATAACAGAAATTATATAGTACCAGCCACCAGGTAAAACAGTTAAATGAAAATATATGATCAAAATCCGAGCTTAACACATTGACTTCAACAAAAAGAACATTGAACTAATACTGCTTCACGGGATAAAACTAACAAAATTGATGAGGACAGAGCAGTGGAGAGCAAAATATTAAAATTTAAATTTTAAAAAAAAAAAAAAACAATCATGAGGTCATGTGGCATTATCAAGCATAGGTCACATAGGATTGTGAAATTGGGTAATCTCACACTAAATCCAGTTCTCTACTCTGCTTAAACTTATCATAAGCATTATGACACAATATTCAACCAGTTTAACCCAGCCAGAGAGCATAACTTCCAATCATTAGACCAGGAACTGAATACATTTGAAATTATAATGCAATTATAACAGAATTGCAATGCATAGGCAAGTACACCACAGGCTGTACTAGTAATACACTTACATAACTCCTCGTAAAAAAAATTTAAAAAAAAAAACACCATAAAACTTAATAATGCATATCATCGCCATTTCCAATATTGATGCTCACCACTCCGATTCACAGTTACAAATAGCCAAAGCCAGTCTAAACAGCCATGCATGTAATTTCAGATTTACAAACCGTCCAACTGTCGAAAAAAATACGCATCTCCGGAAGTTAATTTTTTTCTTACTGCTCAAAAAAAATTTGCTTTTACGTGGAATAGTAACACACCGCGGAGCAGCTGTAGCTAACGACATTATGGACCGATGCACATTCAATGATAACAGATTACGTGCAGTTTAATAGAATTCAAGGCAGAATGTAGATGTAATATTGATTACTAACTGTGACAACTGTCGATTAAGAAGACAAATAAAAATTCAAAAACTAATCATTTATTCTCCCTAATAATGATAAGATAAAAAGGTGCCCTCCAACAATATGCTAAGTTCTTCCAGTATTCATGGATTCAACAAATGAAAAGTAAGTTCAGAAAGTTCTTGTTCTCCTAATAATTAATGAATACAGAATATTTATAAAGTTTTCAGCTCCATTTGCTTCTAAAAGGAATACTACTAAGTAACTGATAGACAGCAACAATCATGTTAATAGCCAAATGTCAGCATAGAATTCTGTCTAGAGAGAGAGAGAGAGAGAGAGAGCCCTATAAATGCCCAATTCAACTCTTACCAGCCTACAAAATATCATTGATTATCAACTGATCACAGCAAAAAGAACACTGGAATTTAGCAACCAAAAGCATATTGGCTATAATCAATATCTAACTTCATGCATAGATAGCTTGATACACACACACACACTCACACACACACACACACAAGCATATACATATATACATATATCTATTCTATTGTACAAACAGAGAACACCAATTGGTGTCTCCACTGAATTGAAGTTATGCAAATTTATAAGTTAACTAAATTACCCCTGAATCTTGAATTATTCCCAACTGATTTGGAAATTCAAATTTTTTATACAAAATTTTTATACAATAACTACTACATTTTAGTTTTAATTATAAAATAAAGGCAT
>JAOTRH010227815.1:0-10278 GCA_034768845.1 Heliamphora exappendiculata
CCCACCATACGTTTATAAGTTTTTTTTTCTCCCTGACAAATGATGAATCAATCGAAGTCAACTGAAGTGGACCTTTCAACTTTGAAAGAAATCTATAGTATGGTCAAAGTTGATGAAAGGAAAAGATTTTTTAGTGTTTGGAAAGGAAAAACTTCCAGTTGCTCCCCTAATTATGTTAAAGAATTGTCCTATCAAGTGATGGGAAGCAGGCTATTCCCTAGAAGTGTCTTAACCCAAAATTAGTTGCTACATGGGTTGAAAATTCTTCATGCGTGTTCCTAGGTCCTGGTGTCCATTGAAAGTTTTTACCACTTTCCCCATTCTTGCAGAACAGGAAGGTGCCGGAATTGGTATGTCGCTACACCTTGTATACGCATATATGTAGGATTGCATGTGTATTTTTTGGCAAAGGAGAACTTTTATTGATACAGTTTTGATAGATTAACATGATGGTTGGCAGAAAAAATTGAAGACAAGAAACATGCAGCAAAAAGCAGACCACACGAGAGCATATATGACTATGAGAGTTACTGTAGGTACATCTGCCTTGCTTCACCAAGTACACACGAGAGCATATATGACTATGAGAGCTACTGTTGGTACATCCGCCTTGCTTTGCCAAGTAGTGTATACAAATCACCTCCATGTCAAGTAGAAACTTGACAAAAAGAGCGCGAAAGAGCTTGTATGAGAGCAACTGTAGGTACATCCGCCCAGCTTCTCCAAGTGGTGTATACGAAGACCTCCATGTTAACCCTTTTGATCAGCCGCTTGGCATTTCTCTGCTCAACCGGGTGACCCTCCAAATTCCTTTACTTGTACCCTCTTGTAATTAGTGTGACTCTATGAGAGTCCACATTGTATGACTCGGGCTTGGTTGCAGAGTCTCCATTGAGCTGCCTCTCTAGTCATAGTGGTGTAGAAGCATCATTGGTTGTCACCTATATGACCTAGGCCGGAAGAAGGGCCTAGTAACCTATGTTGGAGGCTGAAGTTGAGGGGTTTTCAAGGTTTGTTGGCTTAACCCCCTTTGCAGAGCATATGATACAGGCTCACAGACTTGTCATTACCCGCTGCAGTGCTCATGACACAGCCATTGAACTAACGAGGTTAAGCCACCTATTCGACCTTAGACATGGGGCATCGTGCTCGTTTGGGCTGGCTCCATGGTTTGATTGCTTTATAAAAAGGTGTTCACGTACATTCGCAGGTCTTCCCCCGAACACTGTATCCATTTGGCTGAACACCATCTCTCTCTCTCTCTCTCTCTGCATCTTTACTAGGGTTGCCTGACTCTCGCCTCCTCCACCTCTAGTGATCTCCCTGCATCTTGGTGCCCTTCATCTTCGTAGAGGCTATCTCAGCTCCCTCACTTATCTCCACCTAAACTAGCCATCTGTTTCCTTCTTCAGAAGGTTGTCATCCGTATTCTGTTATTATACAATTGCTTGCTTTTTGCAAATGGAAAAGAAATGAAAGTGGAAGTGATTTAAAATGTTTGTACTAAAACTGAATATAATATTGATCATTGGAGGGGTTAGTTCTTTGCTAGATATCAGTTTTCCATTTGGCTATTACATGGATTCCTTTTAAAGATTATTTCTATTTTCTTTAACTGCAAATTGAGTTAATAGTTGGAATCAATCACGTAAATATACACGTTCATTGGTGGGTTATTTATTGAATTTCATGTAGCTTTGTTCATTTGATAACTTTGATTGTGGTATTTATTTCGTTGCTTCATAATTAATTCCAACCTTCTTCCATCTCTAATTCTTCTGAGCTGCGATTATTGCTTTGCAGATCAATATGATCCTGAGGTACGCTTGGGCCATTTGAAAAGGTATACCTTTAAGGAACTTCGGGCTGCAACTGATCACTTCAACTCCAAGAATATATTAGGGAGAGGTGGATTTGGAGTTGTCTACAAGGGTTCCTTAAATGATGGGACTGTGGTGGCTGTCAAAAGGTTGACGGACTATAATGCTGTTGGTGGTGAAATCCAGTTTCAGACAGAAGTAGAGATGATAAGTTTGGCAGTCCATCGGAATCTTCTGCGGCTTTGTGGTTTCTGTACGACTGAAAATGAACGGCTTCTTGTTTATCCATACATGCCTAATGGGAGTGTAGCTTTTAGATTAAGAGGTTAGCAATATTCATTCTTAACTTCTTGTAGTCAGTTTTGTACTCCTGTTGTATTCCTACCCCAATAATATTTTGCTTTAAGTAATAGCAATTCATGTCCTGAATCGAACCTGATCATTGAAGTGTGTTTACAAACAATTCCAAGGAACTATGACTTCTAATGGCCACTTGGATGATTTCTAATACTAAATTTCTAATTCTTTCGTAAGATTGATCTGAAGTTCAACTTTTATAATGTCGGTTATGCCAAGTGCCTTCTTGCAACCTGCATAATGTCAAAGATGCAAAAATGGCTGTTCAGATCTTTCCTCCATAAAACAGACAGAAACTTTATTTACTGAAATGACTTAACCGTCTTTATATTTTGGATGAGAAGGAATGAGGGAAGCGTCCGTTCATCATGCGGAAAAAGAGAGAAATAGGATAAATATCTGTCTTCCTTGTTGGGGATTGGATTATAAATCTATTAACTGGTGGGAGAAAATGTCTTCCTTTACAGATATTGTTTCTCTTTCTACACACAAAGCCCAAATCTATTTCCAACTCCAGTTGCTACCATGAGAGGACTAGTGCACCATTACTGGCGCTGTAACACGCCAGGATAACCTTCAGATCGATCTGGTGGATGACCTGCAGGTCGACTGGTGGTTGGGGAAGGTTGTCCCACATCAGCGCGATGGTGTGGTGATGAGCCTTGTATATATGAACGCGTGAGAATACGCATTAACTTCGTACCATTGGTTTACAGTCCGTGTTTCTTGCTTCAAGTTATGTTTAGCTATGTTGTGTCCAACTTGGTAGATTCTAGGAAGATGTTCTAATAAAATTCAATCAAAATGGCTTCTATTTTCCTTGGTGATAGGCTGCCCCATTCAGTACCTTCTTAGGTGATAAAACCTTCTATACTATATGCCGAGAAAAGTAAATTTATAAAAAAAATTTTAATTTTTTTTATCAGATCGCACTCATGGTAGACCAGTTTTAGACTGGTCCAGACGAAAGAGGATAGCTTTGGGTACAGCAAGGGGGCTACTATATTTGCACGAGCAGTGCGACCCCAAAATTATTCACCGAGATGTTAAAGCAGCCAACATCCTGTTGGATGAAGACTTTGAGGCCGTTGTTGGAGATTTCGGCTTGGCAAAGCTCTTGGATCACCACGATTCTCATGTGACAACCGCCGTGCGTGGCACCGTAGGCCATATTGCTCCCGAGTATTTGTCAACTGGCCAATCATCAGAAAAAACTGATGTGTTTGGGTTTGGAATCTTGCTCCTTGAGCTAATTACAGGCCAAAAGGCTTTGGACTTTGGATGGGCAGCAAACCCGAAAGGTGTAATGCTTGATTGGGTATTTCTCCTCACTCCCTCCTCTCCCTCTCCTTCTCTTCCTCTCTTTCTAATTAAGGTATTTGTTTGGTGAGATGAATAAATGATCGGAATGATAAATATAAACTCGTTTACTATGTTATATAGATTCTTCTAAATGTATAAAGTACTTGTATCGAACGCACAACACTCGGATAAGAGTATAGGATATGTGTTCGACATTTTTATTTAAACATTCACCTAGAAAGCATATTTAGTAATTTGAGTTTATATAGAACTATGTATAAACTCTGATATTATGCATGAAATGCTCAACTAAATCTTATAAGCATTATTTATCTTGTAAATGTAACAAATATATGTAAGTAATATGAATATTTTGCCGTGTTCCAAGGTCCTTGACATGAGAACTTAGTGAATGCAACACTTTCACACATACCATGCCTAACACCCGTAATCGAGTTCGCGTAATAACATAGCTCGTTTACTCTGGCACGTGACATGACAAGCTTGGGCATGAAGTATGCTAATCTTAGCTCTTAAAACATTAGCTAATTTGTTTTTTGTCTTTTTTTTTTTAATTGGATGTCTCTCATTTTAGGATAAATTCCTCAACTGCACAAAAATGCTTTTCACTACACTACTGTATGAATTCTGAAAATCCGCTTAGTTTTACCAGAACCTCTCTGAACACATTTTCTTTATTTTGGTTGTTCAATTCTTTCTGACTTTCTACTGTAACTTTTGTGCAGGTGAAAAAACTCCATCAGGAGGGAAAGCTGAACCTATTGGTGGAGAAAGATTTAAAGGGCGACTTTGACAGGATAGAGTTGGAAGAAATGGTTCAAGTAGCCCTTTTGTGTACTCAATTCAATCCTTCTCACCGCCCAAAAATGTCCGAGGTACTAAGGATGTTGGAAGGTGATGGCTTAGCCGAGAAATGGGAGGCCTCACAAAACGTTGAGACGCCAAGATACTTTCGATCTTTCGAAAATCCTCCTCAAAGGTATTCAGATTTCATGGAAGAATCTTCACTCGTTGAAGCAATGGAACTCTCGGGTCCTCGGTGATGAAACCAAATTCTCTCTTCTTTTTTTTTTCCTTCCCTCCCTACACAATTTCTTTTCATGTCTTTTAGTTGTCCAGCTTTGAAGTGAAAAGGTATTTGATTGGTGTTTATGGCTGTTGAGTGAGCGTGTTCATCTGTAAAAAAGGAAAAGAAGAAAAGAAATGTATAAGCATTGGTTCTTTGTTGAAATATCAGTTGAATTGATAGTGCATTTCTAAATTTTTTTGGAATCATGCTAAAACCTTTTATGTAATTATGAGTGCAATCTTTTTTTTGTCATAAGCCCATGGATTATTGATCTTTATTTTAGGCTCTCTCCTTACCTCTCCCACTCTTTCTCTCTCCAATTTTCTAAGCAATATTTTGTTTAAGTGTTTTTTTAAGAGAAATTTTAGTAAAGGTCTTTTTATCAGTTGATAAAAGAGTTGTAGTCCTCAAGTTTTTTTTTTTCACGTTTCTAGTTCCAATAATATTTTTTTGACCAAAATACCCTTAAATGTTTCCAAAAAATTTGATTTCATGAGCCATAAGTTTCGAAATTTTTGCAGAATCTATTTGGAAGTAGAATTAAATCTACAACCACCGCCGACACCAAAAACTGTAGCCGCCGTCTTCCACAGCCACCGAACCTCTTCACAATTATCGTCGGAACCCTAGTCCTCCGAAAATCACCTAGAGCTCTTTCACAGCCACTGAAATCTCTTTTCAGACACTCGGGACCACCGAAAGCCCTTCCACAGCCACCGCAACAACTCCTCGCCACTCGTCGACCACCACCAACACTCGCCGACCACCGCAACAACTCCTCCGCCACTCGCTGACCACCGCAACAATTCCTCCGCCACTCGTCGACCACCACCAACCCTCCGACAGCCAGTCTCCAGCACCAAAACTTGTCGCTGGTCTTTGCCGCGCATCGTCGCCAGCGTGGTCTCAACGGAGGAGGATCTCAGCGGAGGAGGGGAAATTATTTGGGTTTTGTGTGGGAACTGTTTGGATTGGGTTGCGTATGGGAATTGTATCAGTTGGAAAACGTATCAGTTGAGAATTGTTTGGAAAATGTATCATTTGGATGTGGTTTATAATTGTATCAGTTAGGTTGTCTGGGCTGAATATTTGATTTGAAGTGATAAATTCATTTGCTATAAATTGTATCATATGGTATCAGGTGAGTGTTCTTGTAAAAATTTCTGTCTTAATTGTGATTTTTACAAGTGATAAATGTATCTGTTGTAAATTGTATTAGTTGAATGTTTTGAGTCGAATGTTTGGCTTAAAGTGATAAATGTATCAGTTGTAAATTGTATCAGTTGGGTGTTCTTGCAAAAAATCTCTGTCTCAGTAGTGGTTTTCACAAGTGATGAAATATTAAAAGTATCACTTGAAAAGTTGTGGTATTCAAGTATCATATTCTGTTTTGATTTTTTTTAAGAGAGGGAGAGAGAGATTTTCTTATTTTAAGGGATAAATTAGTTTTGAAAAAATTTCGAGAATTAAATTTAAAAATTTTAAATCAAGAAAGATAATCTTTTAAATAAGAGTATATTAGTCATAATAAAATAATTTCAAACTTGATGGGACCTAATATATTAAAAAAAAGTGCTAAGACTAATTCTCATACGATATCTAAAAAAAAGACTAATCCTTAAATTTCTCTTTTTTTAAAGTGTGAATCAATTTGGGGTCGTATTTAGTGGATCTAACCATTTTTTGATTATTTTGTAAGGTTTTATTTTTTAAATCTATGATTATTATTGATAAATATACTTTTATATTGTGAGAACTAGCATTGAAAAATAATTTTTTATTTCAAAACTCTTTATTTATTTTAAATAATTTATTATTAATTTTATATGAAAATTACTTGAGAAGATAAAGTTCAAGCATCCTTTTTAAAAAGTAAATATATATCACCAATTTAAACTTTAAATTAAAAATTATAATTAATAAATCATCACAACATTTTAAAAACCTCTCAAATATTTAAAATGTAACTAAGACAAAACATTCAAATTTAGTTTTATAAATGTACAATAAATTTGAATGTTTTATTTTATGCATTATTTTAGGCTGCTAATCTTAAAGGTATTTGAGCCTTTAGGTTTAGTAGGGTTAACCAATATAATTATTTTTTTATTATTGTATTTGTGTAAGAGTAATGCTATGACGATCACATTTGAGTACAATAAGATGTGACATCTTATGTGTGGTGGTTGTCGTCTTATAAACCTACGATTTATAATATAACTACTATACATAAGCTGTCACATTATTGGTTATCAAATATGGTCATTAAAATATGATCATTTATTAATCAAAAACAAATTAAATTACATTCGAAAGAGAAAATTCTTTGAAAACTATCAAGCGATTGCGTGCAATATCCTTTTACCGTGTTTTAGGATTTTGTCAGAAAGTAACCAAAGATGAACCAAGGATAAGTAATAAAAAATTTTATTACTACGATGGGAAACAAGTTACATGAACTTGATTACAAAGACTAAGCTTACTCCTATGAACTGAAGATTGAAATAACTTTTTAAAAAAAGTACATGAAAAAATAAACAAAATAAAACGAAAAAAGATAGACAGTTTGCCAAGATGTAAAAGTCTCCTATAATGTATGCATGCCTATTATTTATAAAAACTAAAAAAGTCTCCATAAATAACTTTTCATAACTGCTTCTAATTTCTCATCAGTACTCAAACGATGTCAAGTGTTCCAACAACTACTAATATAACAATTAACTTCCTCATATAATGCTAAGTGTATTTCATAAGTATAACTTTTTTTAACCTTTGCTTTCTCTTTAGGACTAGTTTAATTCTAGTTTTAATGTTCTTTTCTCCTCCTCCGGTTGTGTTGTATAGGATAAGCACTATTGTGATCGGGCGTAAAGTTAGTAATCTTTATGTTTTGGAGAGCTTGCATCTTCCGTTAGCATTCACTTCCACTACTATGTCTTCTTTTTGTATGAGTCAAAATTCTTCATCTTTTTATCTTTGGTATTCTAGATTAGATTATTTATTTGCTGAGCATTTGTAATATTTAAGAAAACATTTATGTTTGTGATATTTTAGAATGTAGTGAATGCAAGTTTGGAAACCTGTTTGCATTACCCTTCAATAGAAGTATCTCTATTTTGCCTTCTCCCTTACATATGGTTCATACTAGCAACTAAGGGTGATTATATGTATTATGTTTCGTATATGTTTATGATCACAACCAATTTACTTTGGTTTACTTAATCACTAACAAATTTGATTTTTACAAAAAAATGTACTCTTTTCATTCCATGATTCAAACTAAATTCTTCACTTCTGTACAGATTCTTCATTATAACTTACTTTATTATAACTTAGGTGGAGAATATTTTATTTTTAAATTTACAGTATTTTTAGCGTCTTATGGGACTATCCATTAATCCTTTTGTTTTGACACCCATGCTCAAAATAGCCGTTGAAATCGCAGGTCTCAGGAATCGAGTTGGGCCTCCAACTGCCTCGTAAAAAAATAACTGTTGAGTTAGTTGTTGGGCTTCAATCGGGATTCAATCGGGCTCGAGCCTAGTCTTGAGTAGGGCTATAGGCTATTGGGTTGGGTCTCGGGCTGCAGAGGTATGCTCAGGCCCAACCCATGGATATTCGGGCTAGAGCGGGCTCAAATTGGAATTGGGCCGAACTGTTACAATAACGGGCCGCAGGCCGACTTTGGACCTTTTTTACGCCCATACTTTATCAAAGAAACGCCAATTCTAATTGCGGCTGATTTTTGAAAGTTAATTTTGAAGTAATATTTTTAATTTATACTTTGATCTCGTTTGACTCGAAATTTAAAATTGCCTTTTAACATCTTGCATAAAGTATTTTTTAAAAATAATAGCAAAAAAGTTCCTTTTTTCTTTGTATTGGTGGCTTAAGACCTCCATTTAACCAAATGAATTTTTTTCTTATTTAATTTAAATTTTAAAAAGTAAAAAAAAAGGGTTTAAAGTTTAATTTTTGGAAAAAAAAAATCATCGCTTCTTTCTTTAAAATTAGATATTTCTAATTGTAAATTCTGCTAAGTATTTCTCCATTATTGTTTAATATAAGATCAAAAAAATCGTCTTTCCGTTGTTGAGGCAACTTGTCCAATCATTGTTTCTCCTCTTCCTTATTTAGTTTGGTTATTTAATTTGGATTCTTTTTTTCACTTACAATGTGTTTCGCAATTTGTTGTTAATTAATGAACTAAATATCTTTTAGGAGATCTTATAAATACACAAATTCTTTAACTTAGTACAAATACATGTACAAGTATTTGTGCATTTTCTATAAGTACTCAATGTCCCTAGTGGTGCACTAAGTAAAAGACATATATTCATTTAAAAGCTTCATTTAAAAAATAGGATGTATCTTTTTACAAATATAGTAGACACCATAATTTGTTAAGAATATATATAAATATTTGAATATTTGAATATTTTATTGATAAAATGAGAATATTTAAACTTTGAGGGGGACACTGCTCCAAACCCTTCATTAAATCTAAGACTGAATTCTATGGGCAACCCAATATGCCTTTCCCCACAAATGAGGAAAGTGGTGGTTGCAAATAAATTTATACCCATGAGAGTAAATGTTCTGCCCCATTTTATTCATACAATCTTAAGGGGAAATAAAGGTTGATTTGAGGAAAAGAAGGTCAAAGCACAAACAATCTAAGATAGAAGTGATTATTTAATGTTCGTTAAATAAGTTGAGTTAGTACTTTAATTTTATAACTACTGATATATTTAGTAAAGTTGACAAGTTTTTCGATGACTTTTTACTAAACATGTGAAGACATGTTATTTCGTAATTTGAGTCGAACATTACTCTAAAAGTATTGAATACTTTCATTATTGAATAATTTTGCTCCACGAATAGCTCCTGCACCAAATCTTTCATGCAATCTTTTTCTTTGCAGGTTTTATTAGTACATAGGTGTACGTGCGTATCAGTTTTAACAGTTAAGATTTAAGTTTTTTTTTACATTTTTTGAGGACTGAACTGGTTAATTAAAATCTTTTAAATCTCAAATAAATTCACTTTGATAATTTGAACGGTTCATTTTATTATTTTTAGTGTATATATACAAAAATCAAATTAATCGAATATCGTCAAGTGCGTTAACAAATTAAGTTTGTGGTAACATAATAAATACTATTTTTTTTTAATCACAAACGTAATTTATTAGACACTTAACAATATCTGATCCACTTAACGATATCTGATCAACTTAATGTTTTGTATAAATAATTTAAGAAGTGAAAACAATAAAAAGAATCGTTTGAATCATTGATATAGGTCTATTATGAACACAATAAAAGACTCAGATTGAATCGGTCCAATCCCCAAGCATATTAGAGAGAAGCCACTTCTTAAAAATTGTGGTTGGAATTGAAAGGTAGCGTTAAATGGCAATGCTTACATGATATTTTTATTTAATGAGGCAGAAAAAAGTATTTAAATAAAATAATATTAACTCAATTTTATTAATAAAATAAAAAATTAGGATCCATTTAAGGTGAT
Organism: Heliamphora exappendiculata; assembly: GCA_034768845.1. Taxonomy (NCBI): domain Eukaryota; kingdom Viridiplantae; phylum Streptophyta; class Magnoliopsida; order Ericales; family Sarraceniaceae; genus Heliamphora; species Heliamphora exappendiculata. The sequence continues at coordinate 10,099 of JAOTRH010227815.1, forward strand.
GAGCATGGAGAGATAGATAGATGTAAAATGGTAAATAATTGAGAATATAGTGTCATACAATATTAATTAGCACGTTACAAACTCCTTGCATAACCAATTTTATAGGTAACTTTTATGGTTAATTAGAAATGTTAAGTAGTCATAAAAATTATTTATAATTTAACTAAATGGTCTATATAT
>JAOTRH010227826.1:0-10277 GCA_034768845.1 Heliamphora exappendiculata
GGAAAATAAGTTTCACAGTTGATAATCAAAATACAACATTTGGATAAAAGATTTCTCAAGTTCAACTCTCATAAACAGAAAACATGCATTCTCATATATGAATAAACATATCACCAAAAGGCGTACAAAACCAGCCTAAACATACGTCACATGTGTAAGTACATGTTTCAAAAAGGAAAAACTACAGCAAGTCTTTCATCACCTCTGTACTAGGTCAACTCCACGTGCTCACCTAAAAAAGGTTTTACAGCAAAAATAAATCCTACACTATGAGCCGAAACCCAATAAAAAAATAGACTGTAAACTGTAATACAGGTCATGCAATCATATGGTGGGAGCTTACTCGACCATAAATGCTCAAAATAGGTTTTTCTCTAAAAAACCATCAGTTTTTCATCCTTGAAACTATGCATATAACCTGACAGATACCATGCCACAGTTAAGAGAAAGCAATAAATACAGCATTCTGCACTCGGGACACGCAGCCGAGGAGACACGATAAAATGCAATCCTATGTACCGACTCTATCAACTCAAGACAAAGGCAACAACTATAGACTCTTGTCTATTACCCTAAGCCCAAAGGCTTGATAATGACAAGTTCTATACGGAGTCACAGCAATGTAATTGCTCAATTTACGGGTCAAGCCCGAGGGTCCAAAGCACGCACCAACCACTCAATTTATGGGTTTCAACCCAAAGGTACAGAGCACCTACTGCTTAATTTACGGGACTTGAGCCCAAGGGTATAAAGCACCCAATCGCTCAATTTAGGGGGACTAACCTGAAGGTACAGAGCACTTATGCTGTGCACCTTTCTAAACTTACACTGAGGAGCAATGGAAACCCTATTCAACCAAACCCACTGCCACGGTACATCTTTGGATAAATATTTCAAAACCAACCCACAAAATGGATATACAATACATGTATATAAAAGATATCCCATGCACGAACCACGGAGATCAAACAACATATGTAAAATCATATATTCATCCAAAACGTTTTAAAAGTTGAGACTCAACCCCGAGGGCTATCTCTAAACCTTCAACAAATACGTTTTCCCAAAACTCCATTTTCAAACCATCCTTTTGAAACCCTCCGGTAACCCTTTTTGAAACCATATAATCTCGTAAAAACCTCGGATGCACATCGCACGAGGAAAGCTTGAACCAAAACACATCATTTTCCAAAACAGCCCCGGTTCAGTTGACTAGACTCACCCTCTAGTCGACTGAAAAACACACTGGAAAAGTGAATCAAAACATAAGCCATTTCAGTCGACTGACCTCCCAGGTCCAGTCGACTAAACCTCTAACATGATGATCCTGTCGATTGAACTCATAGGTTCAGTCGACTGAACTAGCCCAGATCACGTTTTTGAGCTACGATTTTAGTTTCCAAATCTCAGATCAAGCCTAAAAAACACCCGTTTTGATACCTAGGAGCATACCCGAGCTCAAGGCTATCAAAAAACCTCGAAAGAAACATCCCTCTTTCGATTTCTTTTTAACCGAACACCGAAAAATAATTTTAACCCAAAATTAGATTTGAAACATAAATAACTTTTCATGCAATTTTAAACGGTAGAAACACGTAGGATTACATATAGTACCCTCTAACAGTTATACAGTCTAGGATCCTACCTCGGTGAGTTCAAAACTCGACGTTTCGATCCACGTGCAAAACTGAGCTTTGCCAAAATGAAATTCTGACTGGATGGTTGCGTAGACCACGATGCCGGTACTACGGATCAGCTGTTGGTTTATCAAAAATCAAGCCCCGTGTCCCCGAGAAGTTAGAGAGAAGGCAGAGAAAAAACTGGAGGAAACTTAGAAGTTAAGTTTTCAAAATATCTTTTAGAAAATATCTAAGTCCTGATATTTATAGACTTTCAAAATATCTTTTTTTTTTAATTTTCAAAATTCGCACGGCAACTCCCTACAATCCCGGGAACCAACCCCGCATGCTCAGATAAACTTAAACATGCATCAAAACGAGTAAATCACACATTTTTAAAATATATATGAAAAACACATTATATATAAACATAAGTCTCATAAAGAGACGGGTCCGGGTCTCACACACACTCTCTCTCTCAAGCAATGGTGAAGGTTAGGGTTTAGGTTTGAGAGATTATAGAGGTTTATTTAGCCTCTTTGGGGTGAGTTTCTTGCGTTCCTCTCGGCGGTTCAACCTTTGAAGAGCCAATTTTGGTCTTGAAAGACGATATTCTCACCACGTGGTTAGAGATCTTCGTGATTGGAGCTCGTGTGAAGTTATTTCTCGTGGATCTAGCTTCCAAAAGGTAGGATCTAAGACTTTCCTTGAATAATTTGTGATATGTGTCGTATTTCTTGGTTGAAGAACTTAAAGGCATGAAATTTGGGTTTTCAAATCCTAAACAAGATTTGGGATAATGGGGGTTAAGTCATGGATCTATGGGGGTTGTAACATGTTTTTATCTTAACGTTGTTGATTCTTACAATTGAATTGAGAAATGAGATATTAGGGTTTGGATTTGGGATAAAACTATGAAAATTAGAGGTTTTGGGTTTAAAGAGTTGGTGTGATGAAATTGAAGTAATTTAGAGTGAATTTGGAAGCTATTACAGCATATTGTGACTTGATTTCATAAACTCATGTGATGTATGTTGGTGTTAATCCAAAATGTGGATTTTGTTGAGTAAAACTAACGAATGTGTAAATGTGAAGCCATATGACGATTAATACGAGTTTAAGCCCCAAATAATGGGTGTATGAATAGAGAAATTATGTGATCAAATGAATTTGGTGGGAGGAACCACTTGGGTTGGACTCACGTGTGTATGTTGTGTCGTGATATATGTATATAAAAAGGGCCAATTTGGGATCCAATGGATCGTTTAAGATTGGGCATGAGTTGCTCCATGGTAAAAGACCTAAAAACTGCGCAGATTGGGTTCTCTGCCCACCGGCTAGTGAATCGGGAAAGGACATTAGTCGTGTCGGGGTATAGAACGTCTAGTTACTCCATGGGGCCTCTGTGGCCAGGTTGATTGTAACGTTACACGGGTCTATACGCTCATCCGGCATCAGCACCTATGTTTGTTAACCACGAGTTGGTGAAATACAAGAAATGTCAACTGTGTGTGTAGGCGTGTGTCATAACATATTGGGTTAATAAAACCATAATTTGAGAATTGAGACCGTTAAATGTGTTGGGTTGATCGAGAATGGTAAGAGGGATAAATTCCCAAAAATCAAGGGGTCTAATACGACAACTCGTTTTGTACATACCCGGTTAGGCATGAAAAATTTGCTTTGGAATGAAAGATATGAATTTGATTAAATCTATGTGTATATCCTGCATAACCATCTTCGCATGTCATGTATATATTGAATGTTAGTCTTGTTCTTACGAACTTCGGCTCATGTTATTCATCAACCTTTCAGGTGATAGCGGAAAGAAGGCCTTGGAGTAGCACTTGTGGCCGGTAGCACTTTTTGGAGAATTGATAGAATTACATTTCTTTAGATAGTTGATTTTTGAGAAACGAAAGTGTATAGATGTAATTCCTTCTTTGGACCTTTGAAATGTTGTAATTATAGATTGGAATACGGTTGTTGTAAAACTCTAAGGCTATATGCTCATGTAATGCATGCATGCGAGGACGTTTCTATTTTGGTTAAGTTGGGTGTTTAATTTCCAATGAATGATTTTGGTAACAATGTTTAGTTTATGAGGAATTACTTTAGTTTTATTTTCTCTAGACAGGTTTAATAAAACTAATCATTTGAATCTTGCTTCCAAATATAGATGTTTTTCATAATTTTTGGATAAAACTCTCGGGTGTGTCACTGCTTGAGCGGTGAGGTATTCGCTCGAGCGGTCTCTGCTGGGTTTCAACGTCAAAATTATTTTAAATCAAGGTCCTCACAAATGTTTTTTAAAGCATATGGGTTATTTAAAGGTATAATTTTCAAGGAAAGGGCTTTCACACATGTTAGGTTTCATATATATATATATATATTCAAAGTATATTAAAATGGGTATGAGGCGTTACATATATTCTGAACTTGGTACCTTCAAAGTCAGGACCTTCTACTCCCACAGAATTGTGGACCAAGCGTAAGCCTCGTCTGAAACACATTCAAATTTGGGGGTGTCCAGCACATGTGCTGAAAGGAAACACGGGTAAGTTGGAACTGAGGATGGAAGTCTTTTTCTTTGTGGTGTATCCCAAGAGAATAAAGGGTGGTCTATTTTATAATCCCAAGGATTAGAAGGTCATTGTTAGCATTAATGCCTGATTCTTGGAAGATGATTATATTATGGATCACAGGCTCAATAGCAAAATTATTTTGGAAGAACAGAGAGAAAATACTAGTAGAACAGAAGAGGAACCATAAGTCATTGATATTCTATTATCTCATCGTAGTGAGAGAATTTTGGGACAGGTGAAAATCAAGAACAGTGTGCTAATGCACAGGGTTTAGATTCTGCACATCTTGTTGCTGCTAGTACACAGACACATGTAGTGCCTCGTCGTAGTGGGAGAGTTGTTCATCAACCTGATCGGTATATGTTCTTGGGAGAGTCATTTGACAAGATCCCGACAGAACTAGATACCGAGCCTTGTAACTACAATGAAGCACTAAAAGACAAAGATGCAGATCTTTAGCAAAAGACTTTGAATTCAGAGATGGAATCTATGTATTGTAATCAGGTCTAAAAACTTGTAGAATCACCCAAAGGGATAAAATTCATTGGATGCAAGTGGATCTACAAGAGAAAGAGAAGAGTAGATGAAAATGTTAAAACCTTCAAAGCTAGGCTTATTGCTAAAGGGTTCACTAAGAAAGAAGGGATCAACTATGAGGAAACCTTTTCGCCGGTAGCCATGCTTAAGTTTCTATTCGGATTCTCTTATCCATTACCACACATTTCGATTATGAAATCTGGCAAATGGATGTCAAGACAGCTTTCCTTAATGAAAGTCTTGACGAGTGTATCTATATGATACAACTAGACAGATTTATTGCAAAGGGCCAAGAACACATGTTGTGTAAGCTTAAGAGATCCATTTATGGACTTAAGCAGGTATCGAGGTCTTGAAACACTCGATTTCATCAATCTATAAATTCTTATGGTTTTGATTAAAGTTCGGATAAGCCCTGTACAAGAAGCGTGACAGAAGCGTGGTGATCTTCCTAGTACTTTATGTAGATGAGATCTTACTCATCGAAAACGATGTGGGGGCTGTGGCATTGGGATTTAGGGGTTTTGAAAATACTTTAAAAATATGAGGATTCAAAGATGTTTGAAAATTGATTTAACACCTTGAAAGCCAAAATTAGAAAATCACTTTTTATTGAAAATAGATTCGCTACTTAGTCTTTGAGAAAAACTAAGAAAAATAAAAATGACTTACTAATCTTGAAAACGTTAACCAGAGAAAGAAGGTTCGAGGGCTAAAGTACGAATCGAGAAAGGTGTTAGGCACCCCATTCGCCCAATCGTAAGGTTGGCCTCGACTAATCATCATTGGTTTTTTAATAATATTTTTCAAATGCATGCAAATAAAAAAATAGAGGTAAAGAAAGAACATTCAAAATTAAGTATCAAAAATACATAACATATGTACATAGCACTCCAAAGTAAAATAAATAAAGGGGTAAAATCTTAAGTTCTAAGACATGTAATTTTTAACTAAAAGGATACATGGAATACTCCCACATGCATTATTCATAAAAAAAAAAATCTAATCTATCATGTTTTAAATAAAAGAGTAAAAACATACTAGAAATTGTTAAAACTACCTAAACATGGGTTGCTAACAAGAAATAAATTAAACTATCTTAAACATGATTTCAAATAAATAGACTAAAATATGCATATCACCAAAATGAACAAAGTTATCATTAACATGGTAAAAAAAATGCATAAAAGATCCTATGAAAAGAAAGTTACAAAAGAAACTTATACTTAAAAAGAAAAGGATTAGAAAATGCTATAAATAAAAGAACAATCTAACTATTCACATTTTATATTTTAAGCAAAGCAAAAGAAAAATAAAAGAAATAAAATGAACAAATGAGTTTCAATTATCAAAAGACTTTTTGTGATTTTCTTTTTTGGTTCAATGATATGAAAGAAAAATAAGTGTTATAAAAAGAAAACAAAGCCAAAGAAAAAGAAGAAGAAAATGGTATTTTATACTAAACACTAATATTAAGATAAAAAAAATACTAATCAAATTAATAATAAAAGAAAAAAAGAATATTATAAAAAAATTTAAAACTAGTAATGAAAAGAAAATGTTAAAGGAAGAAATTATACTAATATAAAGAGAAGAAAAAGAAAATGGAGAATAAATGTTAGTAAATGAGCATTAAACTAATATTATAAGAAAAGAAAAAGAAAGAAAATGGTGCAAAAAAATCAAAGTTACATTACAAGAAAAATGTAAGAAAAAAAAATAAAATGCAACAAAGAAAAATTATACTACTATTAAAGAAAAGAAAACAAACTAGAACATTATTAAAGAAAAATTAGACGAATTAAAGGAAAATAAAACAAAAGCTAAAAAATTAAACAAATGCTAGAAAGATAAAAGTAATTAAAATAATTAATGAATGAAAATAAAATTACTACACTAAAAGAGGAAGGAATAGAATATACTAATAAATAAAATTGGACTAATATTAAAAAGAAAAAGAAATTGATTACAACTATTTAATTTAAATGCGAAATGTAGTATTAATTACTACATTCACGTAAATGTAGGTGCATTATTGTAGCAATTAACAACATTATTAATTTGTAAATGCCAAAATATATTAGCGCCAATTAATGGATACAAATGAAAATTCCAACGTGTTAAGTGTGAGTATGAAGGAATTAACAATTAAAGAAGTAAAGAAAACAACTAAATTATATGAAGTAAACCAGATTAATTGCATAAATGGAAAGAATAGGCAATTTGAAATATAATTTTAACTCGGTCACTCCAAAAGAGAGGAATGGAGTTAGAAAGACCAGGGATCCAAACGAGGTACCTGAATCGTGGAATTCTCAAATTAGGGAATGTGCTTCAATCCTCGGATGGTGATTTTCAGCTAGGGCTTCAAATGTAGGTATTGGAGGTTTGGGACTTGATATTTTGGTAGAGCTTCGACATCGGGGCTCGGAATTGCTCGGCGTCTCGGCAGAGCTTCACTCACTAACCTTACACTCAAAATCTGTCCTGTAAAATGTACCAGGGGTATGGTATTTATAGAGTTCATCAGCCAATGAGATGCTGCCATGTTTAAGGGACACGTTAGGCCATTTGGAGTTGGCGGTCGCCACAATGCAAGTTGGCGGTCGCAATGTTTTTGAAAGGTTCTATAAAGTTCTATGGCGGTCGCCATGATGAGAGTTGGCGGTCACCACTTTTGGCTAGGGTTTCTACAAATTTATATGGCGGTAGCCGTGATGGAAGTTGGTGGTTGCCTTACTTGGGCAGCAAGTTTCGATGGTTCATCAAAATTTCGTTGGTTTGAAGGTTTCGGGTTCAAATACTCAGCTTGGATCACTTCCCGAGAATTGTACCGAGGCACTGTTCTGCCTGTTTTTATCATCGGATTCACCTAAGATTAGGCGGGATCAAATTGGGGTGTCTACAGTTGCCTCTCTTTATTATAACTTGTGTAGCAACGCGTGATGCAAGTTATATCAAAGACCGAGAGACAACAACCATTTGATCGAGCCGTCAATCTTAGGCCATGTTGGGAATGTGTACTGAAAAGTCATGTTTTTTATGTATTTTATTCTAGATCCCTAGCATATTAATGAGAAACATTTGAGATAATTTTGCATCCGTGCTTTCATATTTATATTTGTGATGAATGAATGCATAGTCCGTATATTCTGTTCAGTATTTGACTCGGTGCGTGCTGCATGGAAGATCGGCACAAAGATTTTGATAGATTATACCGGTAGACTCACAATCGCAATGGAACTGGACATTCCATTGGTACGATTGTAGTACATCGTTATAGAAGCTCGTCTTAGCTAGGTCGAACGGATCGAATTCAGGTTTTGGGAATTCGATGTTCGAACTCGATGTGTCAGTACACTTGGAGTGTATTGAGCGGGATCAACGGGATGATTGATTCTGTACTGACTATATGAATTGATCTACATCATGTATTATCATGTATTGCACGAACTCTTAATCCCGAAGTAATTGATTAATTGTGTTCAGATAATGTATAGTACTTTGAGTCGTCAATGGTTGAGATTTTCTCCATGAGATCAGCAATACCGATGAGTTGGGTACTTGAATTATTTGTCCGATGATTGATAATCAGCTGACGAAAACCACGTCCGATTCAGGTTGAAGGGTTCCCCCTCGTGTGCTCTGGTTATAAGTTTGATTATGCTAAACCTGTACAATTGATCTTCGGATCTGGCATATCAAAAGGTTAAGCGGTGCGATTGTGAGGAGAAGAGGATAATTAAATCGGGTTGTTAGTAACTTAATTTATTTATCGGGAATCCATATATTAAACGTGGGGAGAATTCAGTACATTTGATAATTGAAAACTCAAGACATAATTTGAGTTAGGGCCGGGAGTTCAGTCAAGACCTTCAGTGGAATAAGTTCTGGTTCGTGGGAGAAAGAATCTAACTCGAGGACAGAGTTAGGGATATTCGGTTTTCTCGTACGGTTAGCTCGAGTCCTATACTTCCTCGTGATCCCTCACGTAGTCCATTATACGCACGAATATTTTTTCTTATTGGTTTCGATTATTATTTAATTTAATTTGAATGCCAATTTTGCCGCCGGGGACATTCAGGAATTAAATTGAATTGTTGGAGGACGGTTTTAGAATTTGGCACACCTAGGGATTACTCCCTTGGTGGCTGGCCCTAATAGAGGGAGTGGGGATTTAGTTTTAGATGGATATGTATCTCTTTCTTATTTTAAGGGATAGAAAGATACATATACCATATTTATCTTAAGGAATATATGCAAATATATAATTAAGAAGCAAAACCTAACCCTAATATCATCTATAGCTGCTGCCCCTCTCCTCACTTTGGCAATTAATTTTGCCTCCTTTGGAGAGAAAAGTGAGAAGAAACCAAGAGAAGAAAAAGTCTTCGATCAGAATCGGTGCCCACACACCGTATCGTCGTAGTGCGTCCGGGACATACGTGAGAAGATTGCAAGGTCGTCTTTAATGTATTTGGGATTTCTTAAAACTTTTCGACAAGTTTCATAAAGGTATTATGCTATTAAGATTAATATTGTTATTTGTTTTCATGAAAAACGCGCACGTCATTTTTTACTGTCACGGCGTCGGTTCAAATTTTTTATTTTCGCTCCAACAATGGTATCAGAGCCGTGGTTGCGTTTTTCATGAAAAACCATTGTGCTAACCTTTGTTTTGTAGCCTATGTCGTTATGATCCGGTTAAATGCATGTATGATTATATGTAAGGTTTATATCATTTTTAATCATTTATCTCGACAGTTTTGATTCGAGATTAGATTGGTTGTACGCCTTCTACGTGGGGTATAGGTTTTTTGACGATGTAATCTATTATTTCATTCATTTTTTTGGATCAATATTGTAATCGGATCACGTAAAACGAAGAATGAAATCGAAAAAAGAAGAGCAAAGAAGCGGCGACGAAGGGGCTGCTCGGCCTGAACAACGAGGTTGTTTCGGGGCTTTTTTCATTCTTTTTTGACACGATTTTTTCGCTGAAATTAGGGTTGTCCGTTGGCTATCCAATGGTGGTTCGGTTGCGGTTAGACGACGACGGAAAAGGGGTGAAAAGTTGCTTCAAAGCTAGTCGCGCACAGTGGCGCCTTGTAGAAATTTTGGCACTTTGAGGATTTTTTTGAGGCACTTCGGCTTCGAATTTTAATGCAATTTTTTTTGGAGATCAAGACCTCGATGTACTCTATCTACCATAATTTTTTGTGGGTTCAAAAGTGGTGACAAGGCGGTCAAACAGCGGCTGGAAAATGGCGGCGTAGTGCTGCCAACACAACAGAATTTTTGGCAACTTAAAGGGCTGTTTGGGCTTCTTTTTCAGCATTTTTTCTACGTTCCAGTGGTAGTCCGGGGCTATGACGGTGGTCTGGAGGCTGAGAAAATTTTTTGGGTCTTTGACGGTTCGTTTAGGGTTTCAAAATCCTAGGCATTTAATCTTTAATTCAAGACCGTCGGATTAAAAGATTAAACGGATGGATCGGATCATAACGACTTAATTTATATTTATTTTGTCGTTATTTAA
>JAOTRH010227837.1:0-10277 GCA_034768845.1 Heliamphora exappendiculata
GATTGTGGTGACTCGTGAAGGAATGGTTAATTGACGGTGAAGTAGCTGATTGGTGATGTCATTCAACGGTTAGTGAATGTGGGTGATTTCTCAAAAACTCTCCATTTCTCCCACTTTTTTTTTTCACTGGCGTGTTGTGGTTGTGGTGGTTGGTGGTAACAGCGACTTTTGGGTCGGGTTGACGCTGGCTTTGGATGGATATTGATGGTTTGGGAGGTTATTGTCTTCGGTGAATTGTTGTGTGCTTGAGTTTGGTGGTTTTGGGAGGAAGGTGGGGATGGAGTCGTGATGTTGGCAATTTTGGGGGTGATGGATTGGGTGGTGGTGGTGGTGTTGGCGGTTTTGAGATGATTTTGGGAGGAAGGTGGGGATGGAGTCATAATGTTGGCAATTTTGGGGGTGATGGATTGGGTGGTGGTGTTGGTGGTTTTGAGATGTGGTATTTGCTATTTGGGGGCTTGGCTTGGGTGGCTGTGCTTGGGTTCTTGGGGAGTAGTGTGGGCGGTTTGGAAGTGGTGATGTCTTGGACGGTAGTGTGGTGGTGGCAGTTTGGGTGGTGGTGGTGGCAGTTTTGGACTGTAGTGTTGGCGGTAGCTTGGATTATGATGAAAAATGTTAAAAGTCAATAAATAAAATGGGCAAAAAGCTAAATTTTCAATCAAGAAGAAAACAACATTTTAGAGTTTAAATAAAAAAAATTTACTTGACTTTAATTCTACAATTTCATTAGATTTGGGGATTCAGCAAGATTAAGTTCTCATCCCTGGTAACAATAAAAGTACGATTCGTTTGTCAAAGAATTAGGTTCATTTTTACTTTTTAATTGTAAATATATGTATAATTAAAAATAATATATCCAAATATATATTTATTTAGTTTTATATTAACCTTTATATCTAAGTGGAACATAAATATATATTTATTAAATTTTATAATTGTCCCTATTAGAAATAATTGTTTATTTGTTTATTTGATGTTATTTATTTTTATTTTTAGTGAATTTTTTTATTATTCAGTCAAATTATTATACTTTTAAACTTTCCTCATCGAGACGAGTTAGAAAATTAAAAAATTTTGATTAAAATATAAAAAAATTCAAAAAAGACAAAAATAAGCTAAAATAAACTAATTAAAAATAAGCTAAAATAAGCCAAATTTTATATTGTATATTTTCGTCTTTTATAGATTTTTTTTTATTTTTTGACAAATTTTTTTTACTTTTTAAGTTTATCTTATTAAGATGATTTTAAAAAATCAAATAAATTAATTAAAAATTTTAAAAATTAAAAATATATATAAATAAATAAAATTTGTGACATTTAAGCCAAACAGAGCCATTAAATGTTTTTCTTTGTTCTTTCTGAATTGCGAATAAAAGTGGACAATTTGGTGTAGTCCCAGGTGGAATTCCGGATTACGGTAATAAGCTGACTTTGAACGAAACCAGAGGCGAAAACGACAGCTGGCTGTGACCGTTAAGCTCTCCAAGCTTGAAGTACTCGCGCGTGTAAACACGTAACTCCTACATGCACACAGCGTAGTCACGCGCTAGAGAGGCGATTGAGTCCGTTTACTTTGCCTTTTTAAGAGTAGTATCATATGGTAATGGCAGTGGCCGCCGCCTTATTTTTGCCGTTTTAAGCTGTCTTTTGTTAAGGAAAGGCTAAACGTTGCTTATTAATTTATTTTTTATTTTAATTTAAGTATTATAAAATTTAGTTTATTAATTTATTTTACTTATTTTTATTTTTAAATTTTTTTTATATTTAAATTAAAAAATTTTATTTTTTTAACTCATCTCTGAAAAATGAATTTAAAAAATATAAATAAAAAATATTCACCATATAATAAAAATTTACGATCTTAAATAAGTTAATGAATCAAATTCACATATTCAAGATCAAAATGCTAACAACGGCTTATTGAACTGTAAATAATGAGTTTATAATGTATAAATATATGTGACACTGATATTTATTCTTATTATTTTATAATAAAATTTTTTTATCCTCATTATTTTATTAACCATCGTTTATTAGGCGGTAGATAGCATAATTTTTTGTTAAATTAATGCAATTAATATAAGTTTCGTTTGACAATTTAGTTTGAAGTTAAATTTTCTGCTAAAATTGTTTTAAATTAAATAAATAAAATTTTTATTTATGAAATTATAATGATAACTTTAAGTCCAAAAAATAACAAGGCAAACGGCAAAAATGGTTGTAAAAAACTATTATAATTTTTAAAATTTATTTTTAACATAATTGAATTTTTAAAATTAATTTTTAAAATTATTCGATGTATACATAAACTCACCAAAATACCAAAAATAAAAAAAAAATGTAACAAGAAAGTAGCAAGAAACCCTCCCACTCTGCACTCTGCACTATGCACTCTGATTGATCTTAAAACCCCAACAAAGCAACCAACACCTCAAACCCTCCCACCACATTCTAATATTTTTCTCCCATTGCTACAAATCAAGCTCCTATCTCTTGGGATTCATCCCTCTCTCTCTCTCTCTCTCTCTCTCTCTCTCTCTCTCATTTCCTTATCCCAATTGATATTCCCTGAACCCACTCATATCTCCAGTTCAAATCTTTCTGATCTTCAGTTCTCTCTCTCTGTTTCTCTCATCATGAATTTATGATATGATTGAATCTGGGACATTCATTGATAAGATTTTATTTCCTTGAAAAATTTTGGTTCAAGCTATTTTGCTTTTGTAGTCAACTTTTTCTTCTTTTTTTTCCCAACATATTACCAGAATTGATCTATTTGTCAGTACCACTTTCCTTTGTTTTTAAGTTTTATGTTGTTGTGCTTATCAAATGAAGTGTGTGTGTGTGTGTGTGTTTTTTAGGATTCTTTCTTAATAATCTCAATGTGGGTGAGGAAGTAGGTTTTGTGTGGTGGAGAATATTTTTTTTGTGCTTAAAGTCAAGAAATATTTGAAATTAGATATTGTTCGTGTCTAAAAATATTTTAAAATTCTTAATATTTTATTTTTAATAATAATTTTAAATTTTAAATTTTTTTTACCAAATAGATGAAATTAATTTTTTAACATGTTAATTAAAAAAGTTATAAAAGATATTATCAATCAGGACCTAAATATATTAAGCGGAGACAAAAATTGTTACTTAGGCACGAATAAAAAATATTTCAAGGATACTATATGAAACATGTTTATCTATTTAATAATATAATAAATAAAATAATATTAATTTATTTTTATTAAGTAGATAAAAAAATCAAAAAAATAACTACCTAAATGTATATCAAATATGTTTATCTAATAAAAAAAGAAAAAAAAAATGTATATGAAGCATTCACAAAGTACATTTTCCATAGATGCAAAAAACTTGCTCTCAAAGTAATGATAGTGTTGAGTCGTTACACTTGGTGTTTGGGTCTATAGAGTGAAAATGTTCTTAAAAGAAAAATTGATAAATAAATCATAACCATTGATTGAGTGTAGAGGTAGGATAACCTTTGAATGTACCATGGGATACACGTCACATCAACTAAACTAACTGATTATATAGATGTTACATCAAAAGATATTGGTTATGAATTATGTGATTTTTGGTAATTAATTTTTATGGTTAAATTTATGAATTTGTGTGGTTGTTAATTTTTGGACTTTTGTGGATTTTTAGTTATGAATTTGTATAGTTTAGTTATGAATTTGTGTGATAAAACTTATATAATGCATACCAAATACTCAAAAAATGGGATGTGTAGTGATGCTAGACGCATGTGTTAGAAGCCGTTTGTTAGAGTTAGCCAACATGAGAGCTAATCAAGACACTAGGCTTGTGACACTCGTTACACCCCCAGAAGACATCAAAGGACTCCTCGCGGATGGCCTGTCCGGAACCATGTTTGAGAGAGCTTAGATCTCTCTATGTTGTTCTGTTTTCTTTTTCCTATCTTTTGAATTTCTTGCCAACCAAACAAAAAAAAACAAAAAAACAAAAAAACAAAGGCTTTTTGTTAGTGGATGGTACCAGAATGTGTTATGCAATGTACACAGGAGGAGTTGTTATGAGTGTTTTTTAATTAGTTGAAAACAAGTTAATAACGCATTACCATATGAGGTTTTGGTTTATAACTCTTTCTGTCCCTAAACTTGTGTTGGAATCTCATGGAAGAAGTTTGAATATCAGATTAACTTTCTAACTCCCTAATTTTCCATTCAAAGAGACTCATTTACTGCTATTGTAGGTGTAACTCATATTGAATTCACTAGCTAAATTATTTAATTTTGTTCTTATTAACAGGTATTGTGAGTCTGTAATGGTGTAACTCAGATCTTGTTCTATACCAGGGTATCGAATTTCTGAAATATAAAATGGGGAATACCCTTTTCCTGTCAATTTGCCGATCTCGATGGTCTGGACAGATGGTTTTAGGCCTTTTTAGTTAGATCAAAGAGCTTTGATGGAATGGTGTTGTTAGGAATTTATTTATAATATTAAGTATATTAAATTTTATATATTTTTGCAGCAATTCAGATTGGACAAGTATTGTAAAACTCCTAGTTGGTTTAGGATTCTTGTAGTTGGATGACTATAGAACTCCTAAGTTATTTGATTTAATTAAGTCATTTAATTGAGTTGTAAGTTTTAGTTGGATTAGCAATTTTTTATTAGAATATTATTCAGGCTGGAAGACTGAAGTACAACACAAGAAGCCAAGAGTACAAGCCAATGAAGCAGGCTCGTGTAAGAGCAGAAAACAGTTTGGCATATAACCGCTTGAGCGGTCCCAAGTGCGCTCGAGAGGAACTTCAGACATTTTTAATTTTATTGAAACTCCAATTGCCTGATTTTGAGGTATATATGCACTTCAATAATTAGAGATTCTAAAGCAGATCAGAATTTCCTTTCGAATTTAAAAAATTTCAAGATTGTTCGTGTTCAACTTAGAATATATTCTAAGTTTACCGACAGAGGATTCTACCGGTGTGAGAGTTTTGAATATTCAATACTTGTGAAGCTTCAAGAATTCGTTATTGCGGTGATAAAGTGAGGAGCAGTGCACGTGAATTCGGCAAGATAGTTTAAAGCGTTTGAATTGAGAATTCGATCAAAATCTGTAAGTGGGTGTCTTGTAACTGTTCAATTGGTTAGTGCTTGATTTACCTAGATTAAGATTAGTCCCGTGATTTTTTACCTAAGTTGGGTTTTCTACGTAAAAAATCTCGTGTGTTGAGTTTGGATGTTTGATTCTTTACTTCTTGCATTCCACGACATATATTGATTAAAAACGTAAAAAAAAATAATTTTTTAATTGGTTTGATTAAAAAATATAAAAATAATATTTTCAGGTGCGACCAGTTTAGTTTCAATGATCGAGATTCTGAAGATGCCATGATGAAATCATTCGGTTCTAAAAAGATGACATTGGAAAGGTCTATTAGCTTTAAAGGGAGGGAAGTAGAGACTACAATCTCAGTGTTTGCTGGATCTGCTAGCCATATGAGCACAGAAATTGGTGAGCAATTGCCAACACATAGCACGCATGAGAAACCACCCAAAATGGCACTTTTGGAGTCAGATAACCAAATATTTGAGGCTGCATTAAGGTTGCAGAAGGTGTACAAAAGTTTCCGGACCAGAAGAGAGCTGGCCGAGTGTGCTGTTTTAGTCGAGCAGAGATGGTTCGTTTTTACTCTGGATGAAATTCTCGTATAAAGGTTTCAAAACCACGTTGGGCTGAAGTGTATCTATGTTAGTTTCTATGGGCTATAGCATTTGAAAGTATTGATCCTTGACTCCTACAATTGATACTATATGATTGAGATGGCCTGCCACTTCATTGAGTCCTTAACATGAACTTTTTCCATCCAATAATGGAATGTTCCATTCAAATGTGGTGTACTGAAATCCTGTTTCTTCATGTTCTTATTTCTTGTTTCCAAGCTTGATTTCATTTTTATGCACTTTTAGGTGGAAATTGTTAGATTTTGCTGAACTGAAGCACAGTTCTATATCTTTCTTTGAGATTGAGAAACCAGAAACGGCTGTTTCACGTTGGTCAAGGGCAAGAACCCGAGCTGCCAAGGTAAGTTTCGGGCAAACTAACACATATTTCATTTCTTTCTCGTAAATCTGAGCTATAGGCTTCTTTCTCCATTGGCAGGTTGGGAAGGGTTCATCAAAGGATGAAAAGGCTCGAAAACTTGCTTTACTGCATTGGCAATGAGGCAGTAAGTCTCATTTCTACTAAAGATAACTTTGAATGACACTCTGGTATTATTCTTCATAGGCTTGGTGCTTATTTTAGTCCTTATTGTGATTAGATTGATCCTCGGCATCGCTACGGTCACAATCTTCAGTTCTATTACGTCACGTGGCTCCACTGCGATAGTAAACAACCCTTCTTTTATTGGTAAGATTAAATAAATGGACCAAAAGCCATAAAAAAAAAGAAAAGAAGAGGGACATTTTCTTCACATGTAAAATCAGTCATTTAGATAGGAAATTTTAATTTGTAGAAGTCTGAAATTGCAGGCTTGACATAGGAGAAAGTAAAGAAGTCAATCTTGACAAATGCCCCCGATCAAAGCTTCAACAACAATGCATCAAATATCTTGGTCCGGTGAGCCTCATCTTCGTTCATGGTGATCCTTATGATTTACTATAGGCTTAAAACTATCCTCTTCCTGGGGTTCTGAATTCGCATTCCTACATCAATTTGGAACCAAGTTGAAACCAATATGCAATCATTACATCTCAAATATATTCTTAGGTTTTTTGGTTGAAACAGTTATTTAGGCAAAATTGTGAAGTTATTAGTTTTTCCCTATGTTAAGTAGAACGCAGATTGTTACAATACGAAAAATGAAAATAAGAACGTGGTACGCCACATACTTCAAATTGTTGGACGATAAGAGAAAGTTTCTATAAATTACAACATTAGAATATAATGCTTTCAAATTATTAGCATCCCATGACATGACATAAAGTATCATTTTACAAACTATTCATGTAAAACATATTTCTAAGATGCGTTGTAACTATTTTTTTACCTTTTACCTTATCAAAGCTCTACTTTCTTTATATTTTAGTTCATTACGTTTGATTTTTTTCTTATATGAGAAACTTTTAAGGAAATAAATAAGAAAAATTTGGGGCAATGGCTTGAAAATGTTAAATTTTCTATTTTGGAGCGTAAGTGTATCGTGATCGGAACGTGTGTTCCAAAGCGTACATCACTAGGGTGTTAGCGTTTTTAAATTTCAAACTACCTACTGAAATGGCTTGATCTGCAATGAAATGGGAGCATTTTTAATAGTAATATGTTTTTACCGATAATTTCAATTCGTTTTGAAGAAAGAAAGGAAGGCTTATGAAATTGCAGTGGAGAATGGGAAGTTCTTGTACCAGCAGACGGGGAAGCTTGTTGATACGCGGGGAGGGCCTAAAGATGCTAAGTGGATATTTGTCATCAGCACCTCCAAGACTTTGTTTGTGGGGCAAAAACACAGAGGCACATTTCAACATTCAAGTTTCTTGGCTGAAGGCGCCACACTATCTGCTGGGAGATTAGTTGTGGAAGATGTTATTCTCAAGGTATATCTAAGTTTTATTTTCTCTTTGTTTCCCTTTTTTCTTTTCCACTATTGTTCGAAAAACTTTTAATGGATATTGAAGGTATTTGGTGTAACTGAAGTTATGAATTTATAAATTATTACTAAAAAAATATAATTACGATTTTAAGTAGTTGTTAACAAGTGTTTGTGTGGCTGAAATTATAAACTTGCAAATTATTACTAAAATGATATGATTATGACTTTAAATAGAAATTACAAGTGTTTGTAAAAATTGTGAAGTTATAGCTTTAAGTAATAGAATTTGTGTTTGTTTGTTTAGAATCACTAGTTCCAAATAAAAAGCTATAAGCACATTGGTTTGAACATTTCTTATTTTTACTATGCTATAACCTAAAATCATCTTCTGATTTGTTACTCTAAATTTGCATTTATAGGCGGTTTGGCCGCACAGTGGGCACTATCTCCCAGCAGAAGAAGATTTTGAAGAATTCATGTTATTCCTGAAGGAGCAAAGTGTAGATCTCAGTATTGTCCAGGTTAAAGATTAACCCTTTTTTTCCTTTATTTTTTTAGGTTAAATGATCAAAATGTGCCATAAATTGAGAGCTTGAAGAGTCCATGCTGGTGGTCCAGCAGGAGCTTATTGGTTAGCAGCTAGGATTAGTATTATGAACTATTTTCTGACTTAATTTTTTTGGAAGATATGCATCCCATTAGCTGGCTAAAAACCAGGCCCCCGTTTGGAATAATGGCTTATTTATTTTATTTTATTTTATTTTATTTTATTTTTAGTGAATGTTTTTATCGTTTGGTCAAACTATTAAACTTTTTCTAACTCTTCTCATCGATACGAGCTGGAAAATAAAATTGTTTTAATCAAAATATGAAGAAAAAAAAAATTTTTAAAGCCAAAATAATTCAGTAATATAAATTTATGTTGAATCCTTTTCGTCTTTTGGTAGAAAAGAAATTATTTTTTTGATTCATCTCATTAAAGATCTAAAAAAGTAAAAGATTTTAACCAAAAGATGCAAAAAAAAAAGTCCAAAAACGACAAAAATAAGCGGAACAAAAAGTCAAAATTTATCCCAAACAGGGAAGATCTCACATAAGTATGAGCCAACTCAAATACCAATTTCATTTCGGTTGTGTTTGCATTATGGATTTGTGAAGGGAAAAACAGTCTTAGGATCTTTATCATCTTAGAATCTTGAAGACAAAATATAGGCCTCTCATTGGTCTCTTCCCCTTCTTCTGCTATTCAGAAAAACCCAACAGATGAGGAAGAAGAAGCACAAGGCAACATGAGAAGTGGCACTGGCATTGCCATGGAAGAGACCTTAACAGAAGCAGATTGTGCTCAATCAACTGAGGAAACTAATGCCAAAAGCTCACAATTTTCTGGAAGATTGAATTCAAAGATAATTACACTCCAAATACCAAGTAGGGATGGTGTGATCGAGATGTTGAAGAACGATGAACGACAACCAGGGCCAATTCACAGCAATCCCCTGGTGGAAACTTGGGTAGACCGATATGAAACTGTCGAAGAAGTTTTATCAGATGACGGCGATGAGTTCACAATTTCAAAACAGAACTTGTTTGACGGAGAAAACGAAGCAGATTATGAAGAACCCGAACCAAAAGAGGAGACCATTCAGAGGATAAATTCACATAAACGAACAAAATCGTATCAGTTAGCTCATCGATTATCTTGTAAATGGACAACAGGAGCCGGGCCACGAATCGGATGTATTAGGGACTACCCTTTGGAGCTCCAAAACCGGGTTCTGGAGGAAGTGAACTTGTCTCCAATAAGTGCTTCTGCCTCTCCAAGAAAATCATTACGCCCAAGTCTCAAGGTTTTGACTGGCTACAAGTTTGTGTAGAGAAACAGTTGCGGGCAAAGTCCTCTTGCTTTTGAACCAATGATGCCTGCACCAGATTACACCACCATAACTAATCTGTAAGGGCTAGTGGAGCTCACACTTCATATTTTGTTTTCTAAAATTAGTAATCTCAGGTTTGCATTGTGAAATTCGGATTAATAACCTATCAAATATTAAATTATTTAAGATATTGTTAGTACCAATCCCTCCCTTATTATATTGTTGAATTCGAATTAATAGTCTCTCAAATTCCAAACTATTCGCGAGATTGTTAGTACCAGTCAATCCTCTAATATTATTAACACCAAACTTTAGATTGTTTTTCCTCGTTATTTAATGGCTGATAATAACTCTTAACAAGTTTTATCGCATTCTTTAAACCATAAACTAAATTTATCACAATATACATAATTCTATTCATAATTTGTTAATCATAATTTGTTAATAAAAACAAGGCATTAGGATTCACAATATTACTTATCTATTTTTATCCTATATTCCTATTCAATTCTATCTGCATTATCAAACACAGCCTAAGAGTCATGGTGCGTTTGGGTTTAGAATGAGTTAGAATTCTCTTCCAATCTTTTCTATGCTAGTCTTCATTGCATAATTGTTCTGCACATCATCTGGTAAGATATTGAGTGGAAATTGGAATAGTTTTCTGAGTTTTGCAATCACTTCATTTTGAGAAAATGCCTTTTCAGATCCTTTTTTTTTTTGGTCCAAATTTCTAGTGTGTGTGTGTGTTGTGTGTGTGTGTGTGTGTGTGTGTGAGAGAGAGAGAGAGAGAGAGAGAGAGAGAGAGAGAGAGAGAGAGAGAG
>JAOTRH010227848.1:0-10277 GCA_034768845.1 Heliamphora exappendiculata
GGGTGGGTTTGGGGGGTGGAGTTTGGTGGTGATGGTGGCAAGGAGTTATGGAATGAGTTTGGAGGGGAGGGATGGTGGTGGTTTGGAGGGGAGGGATGGTGGTGGTTTGGAGGGATGGTGGTGGTTCAGAGGGGAGGAATGGTGGTTGGTGGTGAGGAGTTAGTTAGGGAGCGGGTTTGGAGGGGAGAGAAGGTGGTGGTGGTGCACAGTGATGGAGGTGGATTAGAGGGGAGGGATGGTGGGGGTGTACAGTGATGGTGGTGGTTTGGAGTTGGAGAGTGGGTTTGAGGGGAGGGATGTGGGCGGTGCATAAAAAAGTCTCTTTCGTTTGGGATTGAGCGCCTGCGCAGGGGCAACGATCCTACCTGAATGAATAAGAACTCGAACATAAGGAATAGGTGGTTGGGCTACAAGCAGTTGTGATGGTAGATGAAGAATTAGGGAGTGGAATTGGGGGGAGGAGGCTAGTGGTGCACAGCAGTGATGGTAGAATGGTTGAGAAAGACACATTCCATGGAGAGACAATAAGGGCATTTTAGTCTCATCAGCGTGGAAATGAAGGGCATTAGTGTCACCACCTAGAAATGTGGGCAAGGTGGGAAATGAATTTCAAATTCAAGCTTCTAAATGCACTATCAGTTTTACTCACTACACTCACTGTTTAAGTGCATCTACCATCAAATTTTAAAATTTTGCTTTTCACACCGCTCATATTACCCAAATTAGCCTCATCCTATTCCTTCAAATCTTAACTCTACCCCGCTCCCACCATCATTTCTACCTCCGGCTGCCACTTCAATTGCCACCCTCTACCACCTGTTCACCACCATCGCCGCCACCAACTCTCCTCTCCTCTCTCTCTCTCTCTCTCTCTCTCTCTCTCTCTCTCTGGAGTAGTTTTGAATTTTATGATTTTTATCCTTGATAGTAATTTTAACAAGGGACAAAATTATAATTAAGGTTTACATTTTATGGGTGGGTTCAAAAGGCCTTGTCTTGATGTGGTTCTTTGTTATAAAAAAAATAATTAAAAATATTTAATTTTGAGGTGGTGAACTAAGTAAAGATATATAATTTTACTTGATAAATAATCTCATGGAATTAATAATTGGGCGATATATAATTTCACTTGGTAAGTAATTTTATGGGACTAGTAATGAATAAATTATTAATATTATATTTTTTTAAGTATTGTATATTTTATATTTTATAAAATTAATTATCTAATGAATGCATAATTTTTCAACCACTTGTTGAATTTAAGTAATTGAAATATAATTCAATAGAAATAACGTGCTCTTAGAAGCTCTCTAACATCAACAACTTTCTAAAACTTACAAGGAATGCAGATGGGGAGGTCATTATGATTTCAAAAATTCCAGGGAAAGTTCTGTAGATTAGTTACATCTAAATTTTTGTAACTACAAGAAGACAGCTCAAAGTTTAACTAGATGTATTTGTACCATTTATGAGTGCCAAATATTGCAAAAAGTGTAGGATTCAATTAAGAGGCTAAGGATATACTTTCACACAAACACAGTAAATTTAAGCCCCACAATGAGCGTGTTTGGTGGAGGTAAACTTATGAACTTATAGATTATAATTATAAAATGTGATGCTAATTTTAACCAGAAATTATAAGGGTTTGTTAAAATTGTAAATTTATAAATTCAAGTAGTATAATTTGTATTTATTGACATAAAATTAGAAATTATAAAAAAAAAAAATAAGCAGATTTTTTCGAACTTTTTTAATTTTTTATAAGCTAAAAGTTAAACTGATGCAAATACTCTTAATAGATCCTCAAAAAATGTGTAGTAATATTACATTGGTCCTCTTATTTTACCAAATTAATGTTTTACATGTATTTTCATTTTTATCAAAAAAGAATAGAAGATCTAAATGAAATACAAATTCGTTATAAGGTCGAAGAAGGAGATAGGTATATTGGATTTAAGATAACTCTTTACAAGACACCTAAAACTTTTAGGTAGGGAGAAAAAAACTGTGCACGAGTTAAATCAAACTTTCACGTTGAGAGAGATTATTAAAATACACTAAACAAATTTAAAAAACAAATGATAAAAATCGATCATTATAACACGCACAATTCCGTCTTCTTTTACACCCTGCCCTGCTGAAATGGTATGATGGTATATATCCATCTCTTATAAAAGGGCTTGTTGAGGACTGATGATAACGGTCTAATCTCAACTTTCACACTATAAAGGCCCTTGGATTCGGTATCGCAACATACACCCTCCTATGTGTCACTGATAATGTTTTTCCGAATAAAACATAATTTTTATTATCTCCATAGTTGATCTACAAGTTCATATACCAAATCAATTAATACATACTAATCACTACATAATTATGAGATTAACTACGCTAATCTTTTCCAATACCCTAAGTAATCATTGTAAATATTTGCATTTCCCCATAAACCGTACATCGAACTAACATATACAAAAACAACCTGCAAAAATGGCTTAAATAACTATATGTTACTGTTAATTCTAATCCTTGTTGGTAATCTAATTGACACCTAACTACAAATAACATAATAGATGAACAAATCTATGTGATACCTTACCTACAGTGAGTTTAAACCTCTTTCAAAGTGAAAATGAGGAGCTTTTGATGTTTACTTGTGTAGATAATAGTTTTACCTTCGCAGCTCTCAAGTTTCACAAAAACTCAGATGTGAGTGGCTATGAGGGCATTGTCCTCTTTTTATTCATATCAAGTAAAAAACGCGTTTTTTAAACACGTATTTTTTTAAATAGAACTAATCATAAGTCCCAGTAAAGCATGCGTTACTATACTACTGTCGAGCGCTAACGCACATTAAGTCCAACAAATTGAATAAAACAAGTAAAACGTGTTTAGTAAACACGTTTTAAAACATAACACGTTAGTCAGTTTTGCTAATTTTTTGCTCAATTAGCGTTATTGTTACAAAACCTATAAAACATTTTTACTAAACACTGTCTTCAAGCAAAACTGAAATTAATAAGCATAGACATTGTTGATATTCCAGTATTTGTTACCTTTCCAATTCAAACACCTAACCTGTGCACATTCACAACTTTTCTCATACTTGTTATCTTTCCATCCAGCTGCATGGAAGAGGTTTGACAAAGACAAGGAAAGACAAGGGCCGAAGTGAAATGAGAAAAAAAGGGATTTCTAAGGCCAATAAACTCTACTGAGTTTCTCAGATATTTCCATGAATCTATATGGAAGAAACTCCTTGTCTTCAGCTTCTCTCTGTAATAGTACTATTTTGTAGAATTTGTGCATGGGATGTCTTTTTAATGTGTTTTTTTTTCCGTATTTTCAAGTGTTCTATTTTATTTTTTGATTTAATATTTTTACCTTTTTAATTTTTTCGTGACTAAAAAAATAAAAAGAATACTTATTTGGTATGAAGTTAAAAAATTTCACTACTAAGCTGGTGGTTCATTTGTTGGCTCATGGTGGCAATTGCAATTAGAGTGGTCGTTCATTTAAGCAACACTTTTGTTTGTCTTTTTATTTATTTATTGATATTTTAAAGTGTTCGAACTAGCTTACTGTATCTCGATTAATTTTTGGATGACTAATTTTACCATATACTAATAGAGAATTAATTAAAATTGAGTTAAAATTTTGTATAAATTAACCTTAAAAAATTTATAGCACTCATAAAATTTCAAAAAATAAAATAAAAGCACAATGAGCTGTTTCTTACTATTTAATATTATGGTAATAGTTAATTATTAAGAAATGAAAGCTATAAGTATCAAAATAAAATGGGAAATTTGCACGAATATCTCTTAAATTATGAGATTGTATCATTTTATCTCATAAAATAAAAAAGTGTATAAATAGATCTTTTAACTATTCGATGGTATTACTCCAAATAGTCCAACCCCTTTTATTAATATTCTGTTTCCTAGTTAACATAATCATTAAAAAAAAATGAAAAAAAAATGATGAAAACATTCTTAGCTCACAGAGTAAATTAGTGATACAATCTCATAATTTTAGAGAGCAAAGTGATACAACCTCATAGTTTAAGGGGTGTTCGTATAAATTTCGTTAACTTGAAAGATGAAATGCCAAAGAAAGGAGTTCGATGATACCATCGAATAGTTAAGAGTGTCTATTTATATGTTTTTTTAGTTCATGAGGTAAAGTAATACACGCTCATTATATAAGGAGCGTTCGTGTAATTTTTCCAAATAAAATTTCTAAAAAATAAGCTTTATAAACTTATTTGGCTCAAAAGCCAAAAGTTGAACCTGTATCATTTGCACTCTAAAAATTTTATAAAAAATGTTAATGTCCCGAAAAGTTTCATCCTAACTTTATATTGTTTGAATCAACATGGGACCCATTCCCTTCATTTTCTAAGCAAAATCTTAAATACAAATTATGAGTATATACTTATTAGTATTGTTTAAGCAAATGAGAAGAAATACTTAGACTCACAGTTACACACAAAAAAGGTACATTAACTCTCTTACACAGGTGGTGTTTGACATTATCGAGGCTAATAACTTATAAATTGTAACTTGTAGTAGAAACCGAGAATATTTAGTAAAAATTGTAACTTATAACTAAAATAAAAGAAAAAATAGTTATAGTTTATAGTAAAAATTGTGAGTATTTAAAAAAATTTATAATTTATAACTAGTTAAAATTAGTCATAGAAAATTAAAAACTACTAACAGTAATTTTGTCAAACACTCTCATAGGTATGTATTACACACTTATGTATGGGTTCTATGTGTACAAATTTTTTATTTTGAAAATTACTAGTTGTTCTGTCTCATTACATTAAAATTATAACATTGAATTTTTTAAAATCTTAAACTACAATATCTCAAATACATATCTAGTAATTTTTAATCAAAATATGACCGTTGCCGCATTTATGTTGCATCCCTTAAAACCAATCCAATTGGTCCCAATCCCAGATGGTCTCATTGTCAACTACCATATTCCAGTTATCACCTCCCACGGTCTGAAAAGGATTAGCATGGTCACCGGAAGAGGAACTCTCTGGTGAGCTCGCTCGCTCCATTGTCGGCGGAGGGTTCTGATGAGAACTTGTCGCCTCATCATCACCGTGCCCAGCTTGGTGAACCGTCGTCGTTGCCTCGCCCGCCACCACCACCGCTACCGCTTCTGCCGACGGCCGTCTATCAAAAGCACGCATGAATTTCGACTTTTTGTAAACCCGGCACAAGCTGAACTCTTGTCTGAGCTGGAAAAAAAAAAGATGATGGAAAAGAAATAAGGCAGAGAAGATACAAAAACTAACCCTATTTAGTGGTCTAAAAAGCTTAATGACTTATTTTCATTTATTTTGAATTTTTTATTCTTTAGATTAAACTTTTTATTCTTTCGGTTGAGAGAAATAAAAAAGGTATACTTTTTAGACTAAAGTTCCAAGAAATTTACTAAAAACAAAAAATTTCAAAAAGGCCAAAAATTTGTATAGTTGCCTTTTTGTCTTATTTAATTTTTTTTTTCAAGATTTTTACTTTTTTAATTCTTCACAAAAAAAAACTGTCAAAAAAGCTAATTTAAATGCACAAATTGCTACAACTATGGTGTTCTTGTTATCACTGTAGTTATTTTTAAAAAAAATACTAATATCATTTTATTATCACTATTCTGTGGGTAATTACTGTTTCCCTGTTCTAGATTTATTTCTATTATTATAAATATACATTCATATATATACTAAACCCTAGATGGTGAAAATAGAAAAATCTGAGAATGATACATCAAAATGAGGGTACATGCCAAAGTTATTAGTAGTAATTTTTTATTTTTTATTATTAATTTTAATTATAAAATAATTTTTTTCTTAAATACTAACAACTTCTATTATAAATTATAATTATTTTTTTCTGTAAATAACTCTTTTTGCTAAAAAAATAAAACAAAAATTCCTAAAAATATAGACAAAGCGCAAAAATCTGAAAAATTATCCTAAACGGAGCCTTATAATTTGCTTTGTTATGAAATGGTAAAATTAATTAGGTCAAAGCATCTTCTTTATCACATGCAAATAATAAGTTGCAACACACCTTTGGGATTGCACCATTACTTGACGAGGAAGCTTCTCCT
Source organism: Heliamphora exappendiculata (assembly GCA_034768845.1). Taxonomy (NCBI): domain Eukaryota; kingdom Viridiplantae; phylum Streptophyta; class Magnoliopsida; order Ericales; family Sarraceniaceae; genus Heliamphora; species Heliamphora exappendiculata. The sequence continues at coordinate 6,130 of JAOTRH010227848.1, forward strand.
TCAATGGCCTTATACTCATTCATCTTCCACTCCGTCTTCCTCCCTGTCGGAGCTCTTCCTCTGTAGAAAACCATGGTTCTCTTCATCCCAATAACTTGGTTCCGGGAGTAGACACAACCAGGAGATCCAGTAGCTTTCCAATACCCGGAAGTCGTTAGCCGGTTCGGTCTTCCTCCCCGAGCTTCTTTCTCTTGCCTCGGAATGAAGAAGAACCACTCCTCCAGGTCTCCTCGGCATAACAGTCCTGCAAATTCTGGTTCCAAAAATAACAAGGTATCAATTTTTTGATTAATACATGACTGTATCACTAATATTAATACGTATCATAATACTGCTATTTAAAACAAGCGACGAATTAGTGATATAAACACAACCTTAATGTTTGGAAATAAAGTATGAAAAAAACAAAAATTGAGATCTTATGACGAATTGGGTAAAGATTGGTTGCTTCATCAATCTTATGTTTTTTTTTCAACAGCCATGTAATGATAGATATTAAATAATATCAGCTGATATATTAGTAAATAATTAAAATATCATTATTAGAAGTTTAAGATTTTATTATGTATTAATTAAGACGATACGATCGTAACAGTACATATATTCCAAACTTTTGATACTAGAAACAACCGAACTACTAATATTAAAATAAAAAAGAAAGATTAAAAAAGACCTGAATTCAAAACTTTGACAATATTTGGCAAAGTTACTGTTAATAAGTTTTAATTTTTTATTACTAATTTTAGTTATAAATTAGAAGATTTTTTAAACACTCACAATTTATTTTATAACTTATAACTATTTTTTTTATTTTAGTTATAAGCTATAATTTATTCGAACACTCACAAATTCTATTACAAATTATAATTTATAAGTTACTAGTTTCAACAATATCAAACACGATCAAAATAAAACATTATTTTTGAAGCAATGAAAAGTACTTTCAAGATGGCAACAACTACAGCCAAGACCATTATGATCAAACATCATAACTCGGAAGAAAAGTGAAAGATTAGAACAAAAAAGGGTTTTCTACACCATATCTTGAAAACCCATTTTGGAAAATTATAGAAAAAGAAGAGAAAGATGAGACCAAACTATTATGATCAAACATCAGATGAGAAGATGGAAGATCAAAAAACGAAAAAGAAAGGAAGGGACATAATTTTTAATTACACTCTCGTTTTGTTCAAAACCGCTACTTTTTATGTAAATTTATAAAACAACTTGTGCTGTTTATAAAAGTGTATTGCATTACAGAATAATTTTATGAATTTACGTTTGGAAAGACAAAAAACTGAGTGAATTTGTACAAAGAAAATGCTTTCTACACATACACAATCACATAAACTACAAAAAATTAATCAATTTATATTGAAATTAGATAAATATTATAAATTTCAGTATAAATAAATGATCAGAATTTAATTTTTGTAATTAGTCCGTAGTTAATGTTTATACAAACGGAAAGGGTGAGAATAGTTTTCATATTTTGAAAAAAAAAAAAATCATGGAGAAAAAGATGAGAATTGAGAGTACAAACGTGGGAGATCCCATGGATTGAACTCATAAATGTAGAGGACTGGTATGACCCGGTCGAGATCTTGTCTCCTTCCTTCGAGTTTGTTGTGTAGATAAAACGAAACCAGTTCTTCTTCAGTTGGGTAGAACCGAAAACCAGGTGGCAGATCCTCCATGAATGCACCTCTCTCTCTCTCTCTCACTCTGTCACACACACACACACACACACACAATCTGTTCTTAGTTTTTGCTCATCTATATATCTGAAACATATATGCTCAAATCTGGATTACATATAGATATATGTTTATATATATACATGAATATATGTGCTTATATATTTCTAACTTGCCTGCGAAGATTCGTATTCATTTTAGCTATGTTTTGGCTTTGTATTTAAAGGACAAAGGGTGCGTGTTCTCTTCTTTTATATATATATATATATTAGAATTTTTGGATTAGTTACACTTATTTTGAGTAATTCTTATGAACTAATTTAACCGTTCACTAATAAGTAATTCAATTAAAACTGAGATAAAATCTCACATTAATTAGTCTTTTACGCATATTTTAACTAATTTTTTAAAGACTAATTTCATTATTCATTGAGAGAATTAAATTTTAATCTTGAAAAATAAAATATTATAGTGCCTTCAATGTGTACGACTATTATATATATTTTTATGATTAAATTCGTTACAGTTAGGTGTAGTTAGATAATTAGATCACATTTATTTATATATAAATAAATAATAATTATAATTTTTTATTTTAAAAAAATAGTTGAACGAGTGAAACGGGAAATAAGGGTTTGAAGTGAGGTTGCTTGGAAAGTGCTTCCACGCGGCTGTGTGGAAGGAAATGTTTGTCCACATCTTACCAATACCCTGCACGACGACTTCGTGGAATAAGTCAATTCTGTTTGCCTTTATGTTTTAAAATGTCCAGGGTTTTCCCGTTTGATAGCTACCTTTTTTTTCTTTTTTTTTTAAATTGGTCCTGTTTAGGCTAGTTGGTTTAGTTTTTTTTTTTTGGGGGGTTTTTTATGATTTTTTTTAATTTTGGGGGCTAATTTTTTATTTTCTCAATTCAATGATAGAACAAATCTAAAAATATAATAATTTTAAAAAAATAATTAAAAAACATTCATTAAATATGAAAAAAAGTCACATAAAAGCCTTAAAGTGGATTGTTTTTTATCTTATCTGAATTTTTTTTTAGTTTTTTGTCAACTTTTTTTTTTACTTTTTTAATTTTTTATAACGAGAGAAATCTAAAAAAATATCATCGTTTGAACTAATATAAAAATTTTACTAAAAGACGAAAAAAAATCATATAAAAACAACTATCCCACAAGGTGATTTTTAGAATTTTGCTTATTTTTTTGGAACAATTTTCATCTTTTGATTAAATTTTTTCATTTTTTTAAAATGGTTCAATGAGATAAATCCAAAAATAAAAAGTTTTAATCCAAAAAAAAAAAATTTTTACTAAAAATAAAAATAAAAAATATAAAATTTAACATATTGACTTATTTAAAAAAAAATTTCATTTCAAAACTTTTTTTTATATTTTGATTTTTTTTTCTACTTTTCTTACTCATTTCGAGAAGATAAGCCATCAATTATAATATTTTCCTATTTAATACAACATTTTTGCTTTGCTCACCGAAGCATGCCTATATGACTAAGGCATTACTTTATTATTTCTTTAGTTTCTTAGAAATTTTCTTTTGTACTCGTAAGGTCCTAAGTTCATACTTATTTTTATTTTTATTTTTTTATTTATTTATTTATTTTTGTACTCATAAGATCTTAAATGTGTGACGTAATCATCTTGCTTTACTACACCACAATGTTGCAATGCCCTCAACAGGACTTAGGATCGACAGTAAGACCAAATTTGTAACAACTTAATCTAGAGCTAAATAAAATAAAGAATAATTTAATTAAGTTTGAATTATTGTATATATAAGTGGTGCTTGATATTGATAAAATTAGTAATTTATAGATTATAACTTTTAACAGAAGTTGCGAGTAATTGGTAAAAATTGTAATTTGTAACTGAAATAAAAAAAAATAGTTATAATTTGTAGTAAAAATTATAAGTGTTTAAAAAATATTATAATTTTTAACTAAAATTATTAATAAAAAATTAAAAATTACTAGTAATAATTTTACCAAATAATTTCATAATATTTTATACGAAACTTTTGAAATGTCCTATTCAAATTATTATTGTGGCTTTTTAGTTTTTTTATTTTTTTTCAAATGAACTACATTAATTTTTTTGAGTTTTTAAGCAAAAAAAAAAAAGAAGAAGTTAGAAGTGCCAAATGGGCCTCTCTCTCTCTCTCTCAAAAATGTCTTTACATTCCTTTCCTTTTCATTACGCCTTGTGCCAAACAAACAATTACCCGCGGGTTGCACACTGCAAGCACTAATTTGACTTGTATTTTTTAAAAACATTCCCTATGCACCGTGCTTTTTTATTCTCTAAAATATCACTGTTCTTTTTTACTTTATTATTTATGTAACAATCTAATCCGTCAATCAGTTGACCGTTAGTTACTCTTTCTTACTTTATTATTTTAACAGTTTGATCAATTATCCCTTACTTTATTAGTT